>JAWWLV010000179.1:1941034-1985591 GCA_035041135.1 Platyrinchus mystaceus
ACTAAGCAGAGAGGATTAATTATTATTATTTAAAGAAAGCACTTCTGTTAGAAAATACTGATGGATTTTTACATTTCAAAACTTATCTGTTGGTAACTTCATAGTAGTCAACTTTTCCGAGTTAAAAATGGTGATTTCCTGCAATCAGCAGGCTAGTCTGACTGCTCACAGTCATGCTTTTGGGGCAGTGTCCTGAATCTGTAACACAAAATTATGATCCTGGAGGCTCTTTCCTGCTTTATGTCCTGTTGTTCTTGTGGCTGTGAAAACCACCAGTGGTATTTATTGTTCAGTAAGTTGTTTCCTGTTTGTATGTCCATCATGTATTTCATTTCAAAAGGTCTTATCATCTTTATCGTTCTGATAGGGACACTGTGGTGTTCAGTGAGCATACAGGTGATGGTTTAATGGTGAATGTTTTCAGGTGAAAAGGACCCCACAGGGTACCAGGTGGGCTCAGGTACAGTGGTGCTTGTCAGTGAGCACACAGGAGCTGCTGTTAATAGTAATGGCTGTGCTAACCGATAACTGAACACAAACCCCAAAATTTATTCTGAGTTAGGAAAAAGAATGTTTCTTAAGTGTAATGGCTTTAGAAAATTTCTCCCAAGTTCACTGGATTGTGTGGTTCAGTATTGTTAGTTATTGGAGGATACCATTAATTAGTTGAGTTGGATTGGATGACCTGGTTTGCTGGGAAGGACAGACTTATTAGAAAGGTCAGTAATTTATACTACTACAGAAATTCTTTTGTTCAGCCCAGGAATGACCTAGTTTTGCCTTTTCTTTTATATCTCTATGAAACTCAGAGATGCAGAAAGTAGGGCAGGAGATACTGATGAGACATTTGCCCAAATAATGTGGTCACTTGCTGTTAGGTTATTAACTAAGTTCTTATTCATGGAACCAGTTATGAAGCTAAAGTACAGTCGAGTGAGAGAGCATGTGCTCAAGCACAATAATCTGTTAAGAACAGATATCCCTACAAACAGGCTGACTTACAGCTTGCCTTACTTTTCATGTGATATTGTTACTGGTGGGCATGTATCTTAAATTGATTGCTTTGTGATGTTGAATGAATTCATTTTAGTCTGGTATTGAGATTGTGGAAGTGATAGTGAAGGATGAAAAAAAAATATTTGTCTGCAGTTGTAGCAAACCAAACCATTTCATATTCTTCCACTGCATATTTTAAAGTGAAAACCTCTTTGTTTTCTATGTCTCTTGTCAAAAATACGAAGCTTTAGTATGTCAGTGCAGTCTATTCAAATGGAAAGAACCATTTAGATATTTTTTTTTTCCTTTAGAGCCTCATCTTTTTCCAGTGCTGTTGCTGTTCCCCCTGGCAAGTTCCAGCTACATTCAAAATATTTAAATAAGATGGTCTGATAAAGTTGCCTGGTCTCTTAGGTTTTTACTTATTTAGAGGAAGAAATGTTTAAATGGTATTTAGAAGAAATAATTACACAGGGAGTACAAAATATATTTCTTACTGGTTTTTCTTCCCTCCCTCCAACCTGTTTTCGTGCTATGGGTCAGGACTTAACAGCTCTCAAGAGTGTCTGGCTGAATAGTGGCAGGCTTCTAAATCTCAAATCAAGTGCTCTTCAAAGCACCTTACTTCTCTTGAGATAAAAACTTGAGGCAGGTTTTTTCTGTCTGGCCTATTCATCAAGTATAATCTACTGAATTGTTGACATTTCTAAACACTAAAGGGATTTTAAAGATCTTATTGCTCTAAAGAGACTTACTTGTACTACAGAATAAAGAAGTGAAATGAAAAAAAAATACTGACACATGAAAAGTACAAAACTAAATAACTGCTAGAAACAGCTGAAAGCAAATAGCCATAATTTGACATATAGTTTCTGTACAAAACACATTTTTGATTTAGGAATCTTCTCAAATGTTCAGCCCTGCCCCTAACTTTCAGATAAATAGTAATGTTTATTTTAATCAAAATTAGTCACAAAAGTCTTGCATTTAATGTGATACTGGTTTCTGTCATTCATATTTAATATATTTATTTCCATTTGCACTGAGACCTGCTGTCTGAAACAAAGTTGTTTAAAAAGAAATTGGCATGGCCTGTCTTTTAACCTTTCCCCAGCAACTTGTTATTCTGGGCTTGAAGTTCCTTTAAAGCACTGGTTTCCCAAAGGGTAGGCAGCATTGATCACCAATGCAATTTTTGTATATTTTTTTAATAAGTGATATCAGTCACTGAATAAAAATATGCCACTGTGCGTTTTCATACCAACACAGGTTAATCCAATATTACAGATATTAAATTACACTTCAGGGATTTCTGAAGTCTAGAGATTATTTGGTGGTAACGCTACAAAAGGCATTATCAGCTGGAGTTTTAAACTGTAGCCCTCATGGGGTAATAGTGCTGAAGAGATATTAGAATAAGAATTACATAATGCTTATGTCCTTACCTAGGAGTTAAGGGAACTGAACATACTTCCTATATCAGTGTCAGTTTTTAGGATGAGAATACAATGATAGCAGAAATACCTTTTTTTTGCCCCTCTTCTGGCCTGCTTTTTTGCCTTAGCATGAAGTGTCTGACAGTGGCATTTGCCATTGCAGAGCTGAAGTTTCTGGCTTGTGAAAAGCTGCTAACATAAACAAACCAGTCACCTGTTTAGCAGCCTGGGTTTGTAAATGTGCAGAATTTTGTAAACCAGCAATGCATCTATCTTTCTAAATGATGCTTGCCTTTAAAACATAGATTACTAGCAATAGTTTGCACTTCATAGCCCTTTATCATTTCTGTAGCACTGTTTTAAAGTGATTGAATAATCTGTCTTTCTCCACACATCATAATCCCACGAGGCAGACTCAGAAAATACCTGTAGCAAAGAAGAACTTGCCCATGCATGAAAAGCAAAATAATAATTTTTTTTTAAAAAAAAAGGATAAAAAGCTCCAGAAAATTAGTCTGCTTTAAAAAGCTGTTAAATTGTTCCTATCCCTGAAGCTTTACAAATGTGCTAATTGTTGTGTTCTGGTCATGTAATGTGTTTCTGCACGAAGTTTCGGCGCTTTCCTGTTGCCGAAGCCCTCGTGCGGTCTGGGGGAGGGACTGATGGGCTGTGTGACACAGGGTAGTGAATCTTCCCCTTGGGCAGCACATGCTTCAGGTCTGAACGCCCAGAAATGCTTCACAGATGTGCTGGGCTGCCTAGCAATGGAAATTTTCTAATTCTAGCTGACCTAAAAAAGTAAACAGACTACAGAACATAGGGCTACTCCCAGTATAAAACAACAATACCCCCTCCCCTTCCCAGCTAACATTTACATTTTGCCCCCCTTCACACTCCTTCTTCATAACCAGTGACTTGCCAAACTTGTGACACTGGTCTCTTGAAACAGAGGCATTCAGGGACACATTGTACCATGTAGTGAAATGTAAAACAGTACAGCTCACACTGTCTCCGTGCCTTGTAGAGCAATAGTGCAAGTCTGGGAGAGATTCTGTACGTCAGCACATCAGCCATTATCAGGAGCTCCTATGCAGTCATGTGTGCTTTTGGGTGTGCTGTGGTTGTGTTTGTACACACAGCTTCTGCCACTGATGTACAGGAGGAAACCAGCACAGTCAGTGTGTACTGCATCCAGAGAAACAGCTGGGGCAGCATCCAGGCAGCCCAGAGCTAGGCTGGGCCAGAGACCCTGAACTGCCTTTCTTAGGAGAGCACTTCATAGGATCTGCAGGCAGTAAATACTGGAAATCCATGGAAGCTTGCAGACAATGTGTATTTTAGCAGTAGCTGGCAGAACTGTTCGATTCAGAAATCTGTTTTCATTCCTGTTGTCTCTGTTTTTAGAGTTGGCAAACCAGTCATTGAAATGCATTTGTAACAGAGACTTGCCAGTGTGAGTTACCTGTCTTGGAGCAGAACCTTTCTGTGAAGTGTTGAAATCTGTCTGGACAATGTTACCAAGAGGCAGAATGCATTCTATCAGTTATTCAGTGCACTTGCACACCCCCAGTAATGGTTTTTAAATGGGGGTATTAATGAGTGTTCTGCAGTGTGACAGGAACTGAGACAGAAGCCTGGTAAATTACAGTGAACTTTAACAGATAGTTTTGGATGCAAACTCAAATATTTGTTTAGCTTTTTCAATTTAGCTGAAGCTGTAGAGGGTGACAATAACACTGTAATCCTAGAACAGATGCTTCTGCTCTGAATGCTATTTCTCCCTCCTCCTCACTTTCATAGCTTTTGTTTGTACACACAGTGCCTTGAACACTTCTCAAGCTTCCCAGTAGAGAGACTCAAGTTGTTGTAGAGCGTCCTGGGCATCGCCAGCAACTCTGGAACGTTTCCAGTGAGCCATGTGTGGTTTGATACGAAATCTGTACTCCGTGGCATGTTGCAATGTCATTCAAAGAAAGAGTAGGCAGAGCAAAGGCACTGACTCAATGAGAAGCTTCATGTCGTTGTAGGACTGAATTCCTCCCCTTGACCTTTTACACTCCAAGTTAAGAATTTAGTTTAAGCTATCACTCAGGTTTCCTGAATAATCAGCAGATATGGACAAGCACTTGCAAGGATGGTTCATCTCATCCTAAGTATATAATGTAGGTTGGACTGAAGGGCTGACTTGTAGACAGCTGCAATTAGGTTGAATGAATCCGTCAGGGAAGAGAATGTGGCATTATCATCAGCATCCACCCAGACTGTCCTGAGAGCCCTGGAATTACTCAGACTTGCAACATGGGTGCCACACTCCTCTTACATAAGCTCAGGGAGGAGAAACTCAGCAAAAAGAACAGATCCACAGGAGGAATGTTATTTTCCTTGCTTTGGACATAGAGGATAACATCAGACTCATGAGCTGCTCTTTGAATTATGAACAGTGTTTCCCTTTAGGATTTAGACAATGTATTCCAATCTCAACTATAACACACCTAGATTAAAATACCTCTTCCTGCCCTCCATCTTTCCCTTTCTTCACTCCATCTTTTCTTCAGCCCTTTATTACCTAATTTATTCCCCTATTTCTGTTCTTTTTCAGTCATCATTCTAAGCAATATTTTTTCAGCTAGAATGAAAAAAAAAAAAAAGCTTTGGGAGTAATACAGTATTTATATATCCTGACATTTTTCCTTCTGCATGGATATTTTGTCTCTCACTTCTTCCTTTTTACCCATTTTGTGTGTTCAGACTGTAAACTCTTCAGGACAGAATCTTTCAACATGAGCATGATAAGAGCTGTATCAGTATTACAGTAGTGTGCTGTGTAAGTATTTATCCAGTTCTGGTTGTAAGATTACCATGTATTTCTCTAAACTTTGGATCAGATGAGCAGTTGAACATCTGTAGTCCTTGGGCAGCCTATAACCATCACTGATGGATCCAGCCCCCTTTATAGTACAGGGAGCTTCTTCATTATCCAGGCACTCCAGCTATAACATAAAGCAGGGCTGTTACTTGTACGTGTGATTTAGAGCACTCTGTGCCCAACTCTGGGCATTCTCATGCATCAGAGAAGGTAAATCTTCCTGATATTTTTTATCTTTCACTTGTGTCCCTTCACATCGTCTTTAACATGTTGGAGTTTTAGTTTGGAATGAGTTTGTTTGGACAGTTGTCTGTACTTTCCCATCATTGAAAAGTAGTGACTTGTGCTGTACATACAAAAACCCCACTCACCTCTACTCCCATCTGACTGGAACTTCTTCGGCCATCCAAAATACCCTAGGGATTCATTTTACACAGACATGTACAGAATTGAATTGTATTGGTACAAACAGATATCTCTGAAAGATTTTCACTTCATAACAGCCAGTGTTATAAAACTAAGCTTTAAATTCAGACTCAGCAATACAGATTTCTGGTCAGAAAACAGAAACAGCACCATGTGGCACATCCAAACAAATCAGCACAGTTTGAATTGAATTCTCCTGGATATTATGATATCCCTTCTATAGAGAAGGGATACACTGGAAGATACACTGGAAAGCTGCATGGAAGAAGCACATATTAAGATTCAGTGTTCTGAAAGGTAAAACGGCTTTTTATGAAATCTGTCACAAAAGGAAATATGTTTATTAATGGTTCTTAATTTTGCCAGGTGTCTTTGAAGATGCTGTTTAAATAATGTCTTTGTGCTACTGGAAACCCACAACAAAAGATCCATGTCCTGTAAATGAGGTGACAGAATTGTCCTGGTTTGATTTTATATTCTCTTAAGTGATGAAAAATAAGAGTTTTAGAATTATATTCAAATATTTTCAGTATTATCATCCAACCTTTAGCAGACAGACAGAGATATATAGGTATATTTGTCAGCTATTCATAGTGGAAGCCTTCTCTCAACACCTGATGTTGACAATAGTTATTTTTCATGGCTTGGATTATGCTTCAACCTAAAAAAAAAAATAAATAGAACATGCATGTGGTAGATGTGCTTATTTTAACATGGGTTGATATAGTTGTGATTTGTTATAAGTAAGTCACAGTTATATCAAAAGTAGAAAATTTTAGAATGCTCTTTTTAAAAAGTCAAATCTTTTGTATTTATAGGCAGTTTAGAAAATGTGATCTAAACATGGTAATGTTGCATCTCTGAATACAGCAGAATAAGAAGAAACTGAGTTTGTGTCCATTAAACAGAAAAATTGTTACCAACTGTTTTATCTCCTTAATTTGTTAAAATACTGAGAAAACTGTAACATGAGTGGGAACGTAAGAGTTTCATAGTAAATGAGTTTAAAAGTAGTTTGTCTGAGACCAAAATGTGGTTATGGGAGAACAGTTTGGCACCAGTCTCTCCACAAGATAAATACCGTCGGTTGTGAGACACTGTCATTATTTGTGAACCAAATTTCATGACTCTCATATGATTTCTGCCTGACACGGGTCTAGGCCAGTTGGAAGGACTTTTTTATTTCTTCCTGAGGTAGCTCATGGTGTCTTCAGTGGCAAAGAGCTTACTGTTTAGTCATCGAGAAGTGAACTTACATTAACTCAGAAGCGTTTTGGGGTTTTGTGGCATTAGTAAAAACTTTGTGTCTTTTCATAGTGATATCTTTGTTACAAAGTTATGTCAACATAACGTTGATATGTCACTCCGATAGACTACATGTCATATAAAAAATAATTCATTTCATCACAATACACGTCAGGTGTCTCTCAGTTGGCGAGCTTGGCAAGAGAAGAAGCCAGAACTTGTAGTAACCTCCATGTCAAACATTTGAAAACAACTTTCTCTCTAGAAGAAATTTAGTTTCACACCTGCACATCTTTGTGTTTATATTAAGCCCAGAGGTAGTATTTTGGTTTTGCCAAGAGCAGCTGGTTACTGTGCTTGATGATGACTGGTTAAGAAAGCAGTGAAGTCATTGACTGGCAAGACTGAGGTGCTCCTGAAATGTGTTATCTCCTTAAAACCCACCTTTTTCATGGCACCTACTAAAACTCTGGAGTCTTTTCCCAGGTATGGTAATAGAAGTTCTTACTGGTAATTATAAATGAGGTAATGATAAAAAGACATAAAAGAGAAAACATAATGCAAGGTGGTGCCTTGTGGGCATCATAAGCAGAGGAGGGAACAGTACCAGGACCTCGGCCTTTGTGCTACGGACTGTTCCCGATCTGTCCTATGTGGGCTTTATGGAATGGCGAGGGTTCTGCTTCAAAGAGAAGTAGGATATAAAGCTTCCCAACTAAGAGTCTGCATCCTTCATTTTCCCAGCATTCCTAAAATTCTTCTCCCCACCCCCGCCTCTTCCCCCTAAACCAAATCCCTTCGGCTTTGGTGACTTCAATCTTCATGGAGTTGTAGCAAATGGAAGTAGAAGGGATCTAGAGAGGTCATTAACCCATCTCCCTGCCCCAAGGCAGGTCTGCAGCCATAGTAGACTAATAAGCTCTCTTTTTTTGGTCAAAGATCCAAATAAATGAATTGTAAAGATTATTTTTTTTAATTAAGTTTAATTTTGGGAAATTTGGGCTCAGTTGCTAAAGTTTAATGTAACTGTTAACACTCACAAGGTTGACTTCACTGAAATTACTTTAATATGAATCAAATTAAGATCAAACTACCACCTCATTTTTAATGAGATTCAGTGATTTTACATCTCTCACATTATTATGTATTTGTTTGCTACAGTATTACGCTTATAATAGCTATGAAAATATAATAATGATTTTGGAGTAATATGCAGAATTACTTGTGGTTTAGATTTTTGCAAATATATGTGTATCTGCTTATCATACTGTTGCTAAAAAATTTTATATTCTTTATTGCTTAAAGCAATTTACAGAATATGTGATTTTAGTAGCCCTCAATTAATTTTATGAAATTGTGCTGTATCTTGTGTGTCTTCCACCTCAATTATTTCTGCGTATTTTAGCCTGTGTAAAAACAATCTGTACAGACACAGTAATTTTTGAATTGATTGGCTTTTATACTGTGTAAGTGTAATATTGGATTTCACCAGTTGCCTCCACAGTGCAGTGCCAGTAGATTCCTCAGAAGAATATGTGTAGCTGGTGTGTAGAGTTGTACAGTAGTCAGTTCTTTAATGTCACCTCTTGTAACTAACTCCTTGTTTAACCTGTCACTGGTTACTTGAGTTCAGTCACATGATTTTTACTTTATTTTCAGTTCCTCTCATAGTCACTTAAAGCCTGTTTCTATGCATTTTGTAACTGAAGTATAATCAACATCAGAGGAGGCTTTTAGGAAAACTGCTGGTCAGTCCTCTTAACACTGAAGAGAAAAGGTTTTGTAATAAACCTCTGTAGCAATCCCCTTGATACAGTAAGGTGCACTGGCAAAAGCACTTGCTGGTATTTTTGTATACTAGGATTTAAAAAAACAAATTGCACCCCAACCAAACGTAGCAGCCCACTGGAAGTTCCTAGAACAGCCATGGTATGGATCTTTACGTCCCAGTCTTGCATGGCAGACCAGTGTCAGAAAACCATCAGTGCTGTGTTTGGTGCTCTGTGCTGGGACTGGACTCGCTGATCGCCCTGTATCCCTTCTGAGCTGTCCTTCTGCACGTTCTTAACTTCCACTTCTGCCTTCTTTTTTTTTTCCCCCATTGAGAACAAATAAAGTAATTAGAAGTTTTCTTCAGGCAGAGGGAGGAGCAGAGGCAAAGTATGCAATAAGTTTTGTCTAAACTGTTTTGCTTTGGTAATGCATGCCCTAAAGCTGTGTGCTTAGCTGGGTTCAGTGTAATTGTTCCTATCCTGCAAAGCCTTTCCGGACTGCCCAAAACAGAGCACCAGCACTCACATCATGCCCCTTCCCTGGCTGTGCCTTGCTCCAATAATAGCCTTCTTCCATGGCCAGTTATTTCTTCACTGAGTGAATGAAACTTGGAGTCTGATTCTGAAGATCCTGGGTTTAAACCTTTCTGACAACCTCCGTGGGTGAAAATAGTGTGTGATCATGTAATTAAATGCACTGTAACAGTGCAGATCCACAATTAACTTTGCACAAAGGAAGTTTACTCCAGCATTCCCTAGTTTTTACACTGACAAACTTTACCTTTCTTTGATACAGTCTTTAAGAAGTTATCACAGGGAGGGTAATTATAGGATCCTATTATAACTTGCATGTTTACTTTTGCCACATTATGACTATTTTGCCTTAAAATCCTGCCAACTTGCTCTCTGCTGCAGGAAGTTTTTGTATTTATCCACACAGTGGAATATTTCAGTGAAAATCTTAAATTATTTAAAAGAACAGATGAAAATGTACAATTTTATGTCTAGCATTTATGCCAGGGTTGGGTTTTTGCTGCCCTGCGAAAACCCACCCATTTAGCCCAGGCACACTCAGTGCTTCCTTTTCAGCTTGACCCTTTTCCAGGCACATTCCTGCTTTTTGGACCAGGAGATGAGACACTGCCTGTGCCCACACCCTGAGCAGAGGAGAGGGGCAGGAAGCAAGAACTGACAGCAGTGCCAGCAGGAGAAAGGGCAGATCAAGAACAGGTGGGAAGAGGAGGAGGAGAACAGAACAGAGGATGAGGAAGACAAGGAGTTGAGGGTTGAGGCAAGGAAGGGTGGCCTGGTGCTGAGTTTGGACCTGGGCATTAGGAACAGGAGCAGTGGATGGAACAGGGGAAGAAACAGGCAAGAGAAATCCAAGACTGGCAGGAGCGACAATGAAGAGCTTGGAAGCAGAAAGCTGAGACTGGGGCAGAGTCTGAGGGGTGCAGATAACCAGAGAGGAGACATTTTTGTCACGGAAACCAGTTGTGGGATGGGAGGCCTGGACAAGAAGGATTGGGATTGCTGAACTGAGCAAAATCAGCCTGATTCTTATCAGACTGATAAGAGAAAGAGGGGTCGAAAGGGATGGAGGTCACAGCCTCAGAAATAGCAGAAAAATCTGTCCACCAGAAAACACTTTGTCCTTAACTGGGACTTTAAATGTGATTGTTTCTCTGTGGTCAGCAAATATCTGTGAAAATGTCTGATCATTCTGTGATTCTGATGTTCAAAAAGGATCACAGCCTATTCATGCTATCACTGCCTTAGCTCAAGGGACCACAATGTCCCCACTGGTGCCTAAAATAAAAGCCTGGTTTTTAACCTGTGGATGTCTGTATAATGCCATGCAAAGAATTTCCTGTTTGTTTGTGGTTTAAAATTTAGCATATTTTTAATGGTGCTAAAATATTTATTAGTATTAATATTTTCAGCCCTGTATTCATTTTTAATCTGCACACAGAAAATGCAGGGAATGGTATTTTGAAAAACCTATTCAGGCTTTATTCAGAAGTAGCATGTGTGTGTCCAATGATTCAGATCTTAATGGCAGGATAATATTCAGTTGTTTTCAAAGTACTCTAGAGTTGTTTATTGTTCAGAGTGTGTCTGATCTGAGGATGAATGTGGTATGTGCAGTGACATATGCTTCCTGGAGAACCAGCAATTTGTTATAATGTTTGAAAATTGGGATTGTAGAGAGGGCAAGGATTGCAGGAGGGATGGTCTTGTAATTAAGTCAATTGAAGGATATCATGGAAGGTATGATGTGTCTCTGCCAATACCACTGAGCTTCTGTGTGATCATGTTGCTTCAACCCACCATTTTTATTTCTATACTCTTATTTTGTGTCTCCAGCTTTCCGAGTGCCTGACTTGGAGTTCTTGAAGAAATACTAAGCACTCACGGCTGCAAATGAAGTTAGCATTTTATAATGTGCAATGCTGTAAAATGCTAAACATTCTGGAAAAGTCCTAAATGCCTCAGATTGTGTTTCTGAAATCAGTAGATACCTTTTGCCATGTGTTTTATGTGCCTCAATTCCCTGTCTCTAAAATGGAGGTAACTTTTCTGCCTTCTCTCACAAGAATATTAGGAAAATAACACGGTATTTGTGAAGAATTCAAGTGCTGTATACTGACATGTGCTATTGAAAAGCCATTCTGTCTTCAGAACAAGGTTTGAATAGTGTACAATAAATATGTCAGGAAAGTTCAGAGTAAACAGTGACAAGAAAATAAAATACTGAATAGCCAGTCACTAAATGAGCAGTGTGCATCCTCTTCAGTGAATAAGATGGGGGAAGAAGAGTATATGCCTGTATAATGAAATACTGTATCATAGCAAATATATCTCTAAAAGCCTAATTCAGTTCCAAGATCCAATCTGAGGATCTTTAATTTTTTACTTTTCCTACCTATAAGTCCTTGAAAATTTATAAATATTCTTCTGTCTATTCTCTGTTTATAATATATGTTAGCAAATGAACACAACATTGACTAAATGACTGTGCAAAGATAAAAGATTTCTTTTCTTTTGACCACATTTGGAGCCCAGGCCAGTGTGGCAGGGTGTACAGTTGTTCTCTGTCTGTGATATCAGTCAGTCCCTGTGTAAGATGAGTTTGCTGAGTCTTGGTTCTGTTTGCTCTTCATCACCTTGCTCTGAATCCATTTGGCAGACCTGGCAAAAGAGTCAGAAGTTGCAGGAGGAGGACAGCATTACTACATGTTCCCCAGAGGAAGCTGCTTCCTGGTGAGGGCAGAGAGATGCTTGCAGGAAGTGGGAGAAGGTTGGATTAATTCACTTGTCTCTCCGCCTCCCACACCTCCTGCACCCTGCTAGCAGAGCACTGTACGCTTTTTTTTTGAAAGAAAATGTGATTGAAAGATCTGCCAAGTGCTCCCCTGTCCTTCCCAGCTTCTTCTTCTCTGTTTTCAGTGGTTCCAGCCCCCCTCATACAATCCAAGCCGTACATTGGGTCTTCCCAGCAAACGTTTTTCCCAGCAGCCAAACAAGACAGGCTCGTGCCCTGGTTTGTGTTGTGTTGGTGCTGAGATGAGGCATCGTGGACTACAGTTCACATCCACAGCCATGCTTAACCTTCCTCGGAATAGGGAGAGGACTGGGAGTGAAGGATACTGTACCACAGTTCTGATTTAACTCACTGAAATGTCAGAGCTGCACACTTACTAGATGGTGTATCTGGGGAGTGGGTTTTGATATGTAAATTGTGCTTCAGAGGCAAAATGCTGTAAATAAATACACACATTCCCCCTATTGCAACACTGAGATATGTCATCTCACCCTGGACACGGGCTTTGCTGCTTCTCCTTCCCTTGGAGAAGACAACAAGCCAGCACACTTCTTCTCCCAGTGCTGCCCACAACCAGGAGTGCTGAGAAGCACTTGAGAGCATCTCTCAAGTTATGCCTAATTGCACAGTCTCAAAGCCAGCAGTGAATTGAACAGCTCAGCTCATTGTACATACAAAGATTTGTTATGCTTTTTAATTGAATTCTTATCTTATCATACAAAAGTTTCAAAGGTATTGAATGAAAGGCAGCTGTGTTTACGTGTTGTGATAAAAGCAAAAATGTAGCAAAAGCTGAGAATGAGGATAGTCCACACAGCCATTACTGTTCTCCTGTTCCCTTCAGAAACCTGTGCATTTTAAAAGAACCCCACAGCTTAGCCTTTGCCTACTAAATCTTTCAAGAAATATGCTCCTTCCATGATACCAGTTTCATAAATTATTGCACTGTGCAGAAGATGCTCAACTGTCTCATCTGACTGTCTTTCAGTGTCTCGCTGTGTCCAAAAGCAAGCCAGTAATTAACTAAGTAAAGCCTCAGCTTTACACTCATTTTCACCTTACTTTACAAAAGCTAAATGGTAATTTCATGTCTTTTACGTATCTCCAGTGTAAAAGATCCTCAGAGAGAGGGTAGAAATATTTTTGTCATAGTTGAAAAATAAGGTTTATTATGCAAGGGCCATGTGCTTGTGGACAGCCATGTAACCTGTGTCTCTGTTTCCCCATCTGTAAACTGGATGGAATGTTCCTACAACTCACTGGGGAGGGCAGGCTTTGATTAACATGTATGATTGCCCTATACATATCACTGCTTGTTTTTATTAGCAACTAGCAGTAGAATATGAAGAAGAAACTTCTAGCAGAATAATGCTGCAGCCAGGGTGAACCCTCTCCATCTTTTGACCATCACATAATTTATTTTCAGGCTCTGCCACAAAGTGTGCATGTTTTAAATAAAACTACACTTATATTGTAGCTATAGAAATGAAATTACTTGATGCAGAGACTGACAAACAGGCAAAACACTTGTTTTTAGAGGAAAAACGCTCATAGGTTAATATCTTGAGCAAATTTTTATTTTGTTTACAAAAAATTTTTCGTAAGAAAATAAAAATCTATTCCAGTTCACAGAACCCAACGTATTGAAAACAGACAAAACTGTTTCCAGGTCAGCCTAAAAGAATGTCTGGGAAGCATTTTATTTGTGCGAGTAAACACCGATCAGCCAGGAAAAAGACTGCATTTTGAGATGAGCTATGAAAAATGAATTCCACTGCATGTATTTATTTTTTTTCTCCCTGTTTTTTTCCTCTCTCTCTCTCCCTCTCCCCGTCTCTCTCTCCCTCCTGAAAATCTCCTGCCACAGCGGCTGCATTTGCCTCCAGACTTGTCAGACACAGTGAGCCGCGCGAGCAAACAGGATCTGGCAGGATCCGCCAAACTGCTGAGCTCAGGATGTGGTGCGATGGCCATCGGCAAGAAGCACCTGGACTTCTAGTGATTTCTACTTAGCAGTTTCACTCAGATTTATCTGACACTCTAATTACGAGTGTTAATGACTTATATAAATATTTTTCTTAATGATTTGACCCAGCAGTCTTTAAAAATACATGTTGTCATATGATGCCTTCTTTTTTCTTTTTTTTTTTTTTTCTTTTTGTATTCTGGTTTCTTTGTGCTAATTTTGGTCTTGTTTGGATTTTGCTTTTCGGTAAAGCTCCTGTTATGTTGGGTCCTGCCATTGTTCTGCCCCACTGGAAACATGCAATATTTTGTTCCTTTCCTTAAAATATGAAAATTACTGTTACCATTTTCATTTCTGTATTTTTTTTACACTAAAAAATAAAGGGATATTTTTCCCAATAGATTTTTTTATATAGTTACATTTAATATTTTGTATGAATAATGACTTGGATGTTTTATTGAAATAAAGGAATGAAACTAAGCAATTCATTGTCACGTGTTATTCGGAAAGCAAACTACACAGTTTTAAAAACATTCGTTTTTGTAATTTGAGATACCATTCTTAAATTTCAGGAAATCTTTACATTAGTTTATTGAATATGTAATAATAAATTTAAAATACATAAAATAGTTTTTATTCTAATATGCCAGTAATTAAGAATAGTTGTTTTTTAAATCAGAATATATTACAGATAATTATTTTTCCTTATGGTTTACTATATGCACTTGAATTGAACCAGAGAGGAAAGAATTTATTTCCTTTTGTAGTTCAAAACAGTAATCCTAAACAATTGAAGTCAGCACTATGAAATTATGTCAACAGACATAATTCAAGATTGAAATTCAAACCGACAGCTACATTAATGCTGGGAAACCAGAAGAGTGCATTTGAGCTCGGGGAAGGATATCACAGCATGCTGGTCTAAAGCAGGGCACAATATACAAGTAATTCAGGCTTCTCTACCCTCAGATATACGATTTGTGAACTTCTAACTATTTTGTATGTATCTCTTTGTATCTCCCATCACACAAAGGAACAGCAATGCAAAGCTGACCTGTAAATTAAAGTGGTTTGCATTCTTTCTTCTGAGGCTGACTTCCATTTTGAAAGGTAATATCTTCTTCTCTGCAGAACTTCCAAGCCACCCAGCTGTAAGATTGCATTACAGTTTCAAAATTTAGTCTTTATAATAGTGTATTACATGGCTGGAGTGAAATTGAGTCTTCAAAGAACGTGTTAATAGGATGCAATAATGGTAACATATTTTGATGGGTTTGGAACCAAGAGTTGGTGAAGTGGTTTGCTTTTTTTTTCCCCTGCAATCCAGGTTCTAGTTTATTTTTTTTTCTCAACAAGGCTGTGTAAAACAAAGACATAGCTTTTAAAACTGTCTAACTAATATGATGAATGTCAATCACTTAAAAAACTCCACTGTAGCATAAACACATACTGTATACAGCTTTTATTCTGAATTAGAATAATTGAATCAATGACAGTGATTTGCCAGGATGTCAAATCTATCCATCATATCCTGTCACTACCAGTTTATTTTTTGTGATCAAAATCAAAAAGACTACTATTTTGTCATCAGCTATTTCATTAGTAGTAACAATCAGGTTTTCTCTTCTATATTTTTTAGATATGCCTGTTATATTTTTTATTTCTAAAGACACAAATCCTTTTTAAATCTTTTCAAAATAAAGTTTCAGAACTGAACTGTCAGTTTAATGAAGAAAAAAGACATCTACTTTCCTATGCAAACATATTTAAAATATTATCATTGATGTCTCAAACAGTTTTTCTCTTTTTGTATTGTATGTAACACTGAATGGAAGTTCTCATTAGATACTTAATTGTGCCATATGAAAGCGTGAAATAATTTAAATACTTAGGATAAAGTGATTTTTAACAAAGGTGAAGTTTTAGATAGTACATCTTTTTAATGTAAATAACACAAAACACAGTATTTCCTTGTGGAATGTAAAGTCACAAGACATATAAATTGCTGACAACATACTTAAATAGGTCGTTCACTTAACACACAGGGGGAAGATACTAGGAAAGTCACAGTCCATTCCTAGTTAATGTATTAACTGAAAATTGTTAGCAAGCAGCATATGTATCCCATGTATGTATATATGTGTGTCCTGTGCATCTGTAAGGCTTCCGTTTCCAAAACTTCAGTAGGTTAATATTAAAGCTGACAAATATTTTGAGTAGTAAAAGGAACTCCTTCTGCAAATGTGCATTAGTGTGGTGGGCTGGGGTTTTTTTTCTGAGTCACTAAACATGCTTTGTAAAATAAGTGTTAGAGAATACAGATGTACAGTGTTGTTTACCTAAGGCAAGGACACGGAGCAAAATTCCTTTTCTTCCAAAATATCATATCAGTTACAGCAGCATATGACAGTGACTTGGCTGCTCCAGTGAACTGATAGGTGAAACAGTGCCATGAACGTGCTACCTGAGAGAATGTAGATGTGGAGCAGGTCCAGTGTAGGTTCCAGTTGTTGCACCAATTTGACCTGGGCAGCTGCAGGAGCTTTGCCATGGTGATTTCCTGTGCCTTTTCCCCACAGCCGCTCTGGGACCGTCAGGCTCCTGAGTGCAAAACATCCTTCAGTCCTTTGATCTAAAGACAAATATTTAACTAAGGGATGCAGCCCAGGTAATCGAGGAACGGGCACAGCCTCTTCCCACAGGCTGTTGCAATGTGCTACCGGCTTCTTTTGGCATCTCCCTGCTGGCTTGGATGGAAAGTCCATGCGTTCCTCACTTTGCTCAGAGGGCTCCTTTCCAGAGATTGTGGTATGAGGTTTGCTTGTTTATTGCAATTTTTTAAGCAGAACTTCCTACTTTTTTTTAGCAGGCTACAAAATGAAACCACCAAACTCAGCAGGTAAACAATAGATTCATCCCAGTGAAGACGTTCCCAATTCAGCACAAGAACCTGATCTTTACAGAATTGTGACACACAGTCGGGAAAGCAGTAATGAAATTTAAAACGTTTTGCCTTTAATATGTCAGATAAGAATCCTTTATATAATTTCTGTTGTGCTGAGATTTTCAAAATATAAGTATTTGGAACTTGAGAAGAATATTATCATAGCTAAATCTTTTTCCTCTGTTTGTAAAGGCACTTCAAAAGCAATTTCAAGAGTGCAGTTGAATTCAGTTTTCTGTAACAGTAGCTACAAGCATCTGGGAATGGGCATTCAGCTGCTTCAGTTTGATACCTATGGTAGTATGCAACTGGTTTGATCTTTAAATTTAATATTAAATAGTGATGATGTTCCAAGCACAGCTTTTGGAAAAATGCAGAAGTCTAACTTACAAAAACCCTTTTACGATGCCAACATTGGAAAGCGAGCAATTATCCGAGTTTATCTGAAACCACCAGGTATATTACACGTGCTACACTCACACACAGACACACATAATTAAACCAGTATTTCTCCAGGATCATATATTGGAAATTTAGTAAAGTGTTCTTCTTTTGCCTGTGCTGGAGAAACATCTTAACTGCAGAGCACAACAGAAATAGAAAAGAAGATGCTTTTATGCCTTTAAGAGGTTCTGGAAGCAAGTACTATCCCCCATGACATCTCCTGGGGGTATTATTTTCTCTTGTGAGCTACCTGAGTGCAAGGCCTACATTTCTTTTTTTAATCACACTGAGCACATGATGGTGGTTATTCAATAATAAATGTGCCTCTGTAGAAAAAAAGAATGAAAGTGAATCTTCTTCATCTTACCAAAAAAAGGCAGCTCAGATGGAGGGAAAGAAAAAGAAAACAAAAATTTCTCCACTTTTTTCTTTTCAACTTCTGGTCTGATATAAGCAAATGTTGGGCTCTTCTTTGTTTTCCCCAAAAACGGGGGGGAAAAAGTCTGTATTTCAGCATCTGAGTAGGTAGATTTTCCAGGAGTGTTGAGCATAAAGCGTCCCAGAGCATCTGATGAAAACTTGGTTGCTAATTCAAACTCTGCCTTTAAACAATTTTGAAAGATATTAGGCACATCAAACTAATTTACAGACCTCCTGTTTAACAGGAGTGTTGTGTTTTCAACATTTTATTGCATGTGGACTTTCTGGACCTGTACAGCTTAATCTAAAAAGTCTTCCAGAGAAACTAGTGATGGTTTAGACCAGGAGCAACCTGGTAGGATAAGAGCCAGAGGACCCTTTTTGTTACAATTTAGCAAATCAAGAGAATTTTTAGCTGCATATTCCTCCATAAATAAAAAAAAAGTGTATTTTAATGTCTTCTGGCATTGAAGATATATGTAAAATCCAAAATATAGCAAGAATTTAAAAAAAAAAAAGTCTTTATGCTGGCAGAGTTTGAATCTGAATGTTCATGCCCTCAGAACGATCTCAGCACTTACAGTATGAGAGGTATTCTCTTAAAAATCTTGAAACAGGTGAATTTTGGTACACTTTCAGATGCTTCTGTTGGAGTCAGGTTGGAGCAAATGCACTAGAGAAAGCTCTTGCTGCAATTTCATCGAGCTGGACTTACAGAAGAACAGAAAGAATGGGTTGGGTTTAGATATGAAATCAAGCAGTTTTCATTGCCAATATTTTAAGAAAACATATCGTGTGAAGAAAGAGCTGTCAACTTGTTCAAAATATGTTGCTTGAGTGAAAATTTTCTGCAGTTCTTTGTATGGATTTATTTATATTAGCAAAGTATCTCAGAGCTACTACTCATAGGCCAGGGCTGTTTGGGCAGGGCTTCATTCTTGGCCTGGGACTGCAAAATAAATTTGCCTTCCTGACCTGTTTTAAATCAGTAGGATGAGGATTGTTCTATCAGGACTTGATGGCAGTTCTAGCTCCATTGTTCCCAGCTAGCAGGCATAGCTGGAAACTGCAGCTGCAGCACTTGATTCCTGACCAGGGATGTTTTACTGCATCCATTTCCTCTCTAAGGTCATTCAACATCTCTATGGATCCAGCAGATGAACTGGTTGGACAACAAATGTACCTCTGTTATCCATAGTCTACAATGAAACTCCTGCCACCAGCATGGCCCTGTGCTTGGAAAAGGTAAACTAATCCCAAAATCACAGGAGGGATCAGGTTGGAAGGGACCACAGTGGGGTCATCAGGTCCCTGCTCAAGCAGGGTCATCCCAGAGCACATGGCACAGGATTGCATCCAGATGGTTCTTCAGTATCTCCAGGGAGGGAGACTCCACAGCCTCTCAGGGCAACCTGTTCCAGTGCATGGTCACCTGCACAGGAAAGAAGCTCTTCCTCATGTCCAGGTGGAACTTTCTGGGCATCAGTTTCTGCTCGTTGCCTCTTTTCCTATTGCTTCCTATCTGTCCTCTGACATCCTCCCTCCAGATACTGACACACATTGATGAGGTCCCTTCTCAGTCATCTCTTCTCGAGGCTGAACAGGCCCAGCTCCTTCAGTCCATCCTCATAAGAGATGCTCCAGTCCCTTAATCTTCATTGCCCTCCACTGGACCCACTCCAGGACCTCCATATCTCTCATGTACTGAGGAGCCCAGAACTGGACACAGCACTAATGAATAAAACTGAACTCAGTCAGAACATAGGGAGTGACAGACAAAGAAAAGCGTTTGGAAGAATTCCCCAGCATGATGAAATTCCCATTTATGGTGCTTCCAAGCCTACATCCAGGATAGCTCAGCAATTTTGGAAAATTACTTGAGTGAGGAGTTGGACAGCACATTCAAGGAGACAGTGGAGTAGCAAGTCCATCTGTGTGGGAGACTTCCCAGGAGCCACCTCAGAAACAGGGGATTCATCCAAACTAGCAGAGGTTCATAGACAAGGAGCTTCAAACATTATCAATGCACCAGCTTCAGACAAACAAATAGAACCTGTCCCAGTTAAAAACAGGAAAAAAGGATGGAAGCACAAGCAGTATGGAGGCAGCCACAATTACCTGTGTACAAACAGGAGAGTGCAGCAGGCAGGCACAATAAAAGAAGCAGGAGAGGTGACTGAGGGGCTTGTTTTGCAGCCCTTGACTGTAGAAGAATCTCTGAAGTTTTAAATATCTCCTTTCCCAAACAGGTGTAAATCAACAACAGTTCACGAGGAGCAATTGAACCGTAACTCAGGAAATCATCAGACCCAACAAAAACTTAGTTGAAAATGTGAATCTAAGGGTTTGAATCTGTATTTTGCTAAGTAACAGTGTTGACTTAAATTCAGAGAAATCCAAGTGGACAACTTGCTCCTTTAAAAGCAAAAAAACTGTAAAATTTAAATGATGGGGTTTTTACTTAATCCTGTCTGACAGGGGGTGTTTTAAAAATAAATAAACCCTCCCCTGCAGTATTTGAAACACAAAGCTGCAGAATACAGACTGGAAGTTCAACTTTGATGAGTGAATCTAAAGGGTAAAAACATAAAAGGTAAAAAAAGAGAAATACAAATTTTCTTTGCTTATGATAAGTTAACATATTTATTGTAACAACTTGAAGGTGTTTATCTACTTTATGCAGTTCCATGTAACTCAGAGTCCTTCTGTTGCCCTGTATGTAATTTCTATGGAATAACTGTTCATAAACTTTTCAAAATCCATTGGCATAGGCCTGACCTGAAGGAGGTTATCTGTGAATCTACAAAATTCTCTGGTGCAGCTGGAAAAGCTCGTATGTCCCAGGAGAGGAAGAACTGCAATTTGCAACCCTCACCAATTTTAGCTGCCAGAGTGTACATGAGGTCTGTCAGGTGCCTGGAGGCAATTGCAACCTCTGCTGGAGGATTTCATGCAACTTACAGCTCCTGTCAGGCACCTGAAGGTAACAAGAATCCTCCTGGGTCACTCACAAAACCTCTGCTCACCATCTGACCCACCTGCAATTCGACTTTGGAGGTGAGGCTCCAGCACCTGAGAAACCACAGACTTCTACCGGCCCAGCAAAAACAGTGTCATGGTCTTTTGTGGGGGCAGAGCAGTTCCAGCACACAGCCCACCAGCATCAGACATATGTTTTCACCTTCACCACCTTCAAAATCATGATCCTTTCACTAGGGTAGTACCAAGAAGGGGAAAGGGAATACTACAGAAGGCCCTGAAATACAGTCATCAGAGCTTCATAGTGAAATTCAGAGGAAGGCAAGTTTCCTGGAAACTTGTCCCCAAAGGGCCACCTTCCAAAGAAACAATAGGGGTTGTGGCAGCTGGAGGAGGATTCATGAAAATCTACAACACATCAGCTGTATATATTAACAGACTGATCAGTTCATTTCTTTGAGGTTTCATTTCTGCAGACCCCACGAAAACACCTTCATCTTCCACATGGTCGCTTTTGAAAACTATCTTAGGATAGTGAACTGTCCTAGGTAAGCTACCCTAACTGTCTGCTGGGGTTTTCTTTCTTTACATCTATGAGAATATTAGGGGAGGAATTAATTTAAAACATGTTCTAAAGCAAGGAACTTGCCAAACTGGCTCCTATCCAAACTGTACTATCTTTACTACCATGCACCTCATGCAGGTTGCTCCATCCTCTGCTATTTTCTCAAAGAAATAGAGATAACGTATGTGAGAGACTTCCCTGGCATCATTCTCCAGCATTAATCCAAATGGAGCTATATTCCATGCTTTGTTTTCCACCCAAAGAGGAGGAACATTTCTTCTGCCTCTACCACTCCGGGCAGTGCAAGGTTTTTGGGGTTCCTGCCCTCTTCAGCCACAGAAACACTCCCATGGCTGCCTTTTCTCCACAGCAAGACACATAAATACACACTGTCTGAGCAAGACCAAACAGCCATCACAGACTCTACTCTCACACCCATAATTCACATCCCTATTTCTAATTGGGGAGGGGGGTTGTATTGAGTATTTGTAGGTGCCAGTCACACTTCTGATTAGAAACACGGCTGCAGGAGCTCATTATTAAGCAAGCAGGTGCCTGGTCAAAGAAGAGTTATTTTAAAGGAAGATCCTACACTGTTCCCAGAGCAGAGAAGCCTTATCAGCTGCACGTGGCACAATGCTCGACTGCTGAAGCTGAGGACAGGAGCAAATGAACTGAAAAAAAGAAATTAAAAACAATGATACATTTTCAGTTTTCGTGGTACTGTTCATACCATGAAAATGCAAAACAAATTTAAACCTTAGCGCAACTCTAAACTTGCATGTGTTTCCAATGGCTGGAAAGCCTGGGGGAGGCAATGTGTGTTATCAGTCCCGGGTTGTTCTCTGCTACTGTAATCTTGCCCCCACAGATAAATCCCATGTTAGGCTGCCTGAAGTAAACCAGCCTACAGGGACATTTTGCTCACTTTATAAATAAAAAGAAGAGGGGAAATCCCCTCTCTGTGTCACAGCCTGGGTGAGAAAGCAGCTCTTCCTGCCTCCTGGAGCAGGGGACCTGCTGGCTCGTGCTTACCTCTTAAAAACAATTAAACCGGGTGTCTGCACGGCGCGAGGCAGCTCCAACACGTGTGTCACCGCATGCATGTCTGCTTCACCATCAGCATGTATGGCTCATCATCTGTCTGCTCTGAACAATAGCTGTTAGGTTAGCAGCCTTTTCACTTGTAAATGTAAATATTGTATCTAGAACACAATATTTGAAACACAAAATACGGTGTTATTAAGACAGCACTCACACATCAATTCTTGTGTGACTATAATTTGTGAAATGCCTTAAGAGGGGCTTATAAATAAAGTATAAGGTGTTATTATGAAATACATTTTAACCAAATGCACAGAAATGTCTCATTCCTATTGAAATCAATAGCAAAACTCCCACTAATTTCAGTGGTAAAAAGAGGAGACCCTTGGAAATTGCTGTGTTACACTGAGCAGCACATCACAGCAGATTCCGGTCTTCACAAGTCATACAGCTCTGGCAGAAAAAGGGGATGAAAACGGGTGGTAGAGGCTGTTCAGAGGACTCTGAAGGCTTCCATTCCCCACACATGCTGCTGGTCGTGGTGCCTGGCGAGGCAGCACATCCCCATACACAGCCACACACCACCCCAACAGCGCTGAGGCTGCTCCGGGGCCTCTCCTGGCCCCCAGCGAGCACCCGGGAGCTGGCACCGGTGCCCAGGCGTGGGAGCCCCTCACGCTCGGCCCCGTGCCCCAGCCCACCCGGGGAAATGCCTCTTGGCAGGGCTGTGGACACGACGTGCGGGCCGAGGCCGCCCGTGACCCGCAGAGCTCCCGGCGCGCTCGGCAGCGGCTCTTCCAGGCAAGCAACGCTCTGGGGACCAAATGCCCTGGCTCCTTCCCGATGTGCAGCCAGCCAGGGACTTTTCCCCGCCGACCTGCTTCCATAGGGCACGATAACAAGCCAGTGAGCCAGAAATGTCTCCTCTCCACCACGGCCGGCCAGCCTGTCACCGAAATGATCTCAAGGTTCATCCGCGCACACAACGGCTTTACCGCATGGCTGCGGAGGCGCGGGGCTGTGGGAAGGCTGCAGCCCCCAGCACAGCCTGCCACCAAAAAAGGCTCCAGGAGGGGTGGACAGGGCTGGCGACAGCACGATATGGAGGCCACCAGCGGCTGGACCACGGGCGGTGGTGCTGCAAGGCCAGGAAAACCCGGGAAGGGCAGGAATTGGGGAGCTGCCTCTGCCCGCGGATCGGCACCTGCAGGAACAGCGACCAGGGCACAAAAGCTGTCAGGGGAGGAAGGGATGGGAAGCTGTTTTCCATTCCTGGTTGAGCAGAAGTTGGCATTTAGATAACAAACTACATTAGGTATAAACACGCTAAGTGGCTATATAAATGCTGGGTTTGTACCTGTAGTTAATTGTTCCCAGAATCAATTTAGCTGTGTGAGAAGGGACCTGCCTATTGTGGTGTTTAATGCAATCTATCCATATCTCATAAATACATAATGCGCAGGCCTGACAAAAATATGTATTAAAAATCTTTTCAAAATCAACATTACTTGGGTATTTGTGAACGGATGGCTTCCAAGTAGTTAAGACTTTATACTGCTATAACAAATATACTTACAACTGACCAGTATGAATTAAAAACAAATCTAAATCTAAAGTTTTGTTCATTTTTGCTCGCTTTGGGCTCTTCATTTTGCTATCATCTCATGCTTGGAGCAAAACTGCCCTTTTTCCCTAAAGGATCCACAGTTTACGTGCATTTAATCTCGTCTGCAGTGCTGCAACTACTTCAGTACCACAGCTCTGCTACCCCAAGTTTACAGTGAAGCGTTATCTGCTGTGACAAATATGCCGAAAGGAAAACATAACCAGCCTAGATGGTATCTTTGCTTTACAAAGGCTGCTTGTGATGCCTGTGCTTTGACTCAAAACTCCCTGCACATTGGCTTTTTAATCATGAGATCCCTTTTTTCAGCACAGCATCGCGAGTAACAACTGCAGCACAATGAGCCAGCTTCATAGATATGGGAATGTTTAGATTTCCCTGCCAGTGACTAAAGGCCTTTAGCTTTCACTAGCCAGTCCCAGCTCTCATTGTTGTTGCCTGTTGATTTGTCTTCTCTCATTATTCCTTGACATGCAGCTCTCCACCCACGCCCACACTAACAACCCTCACACAAAGCGCATTGAGGTATTAACCAGGTTACAAGTTCAATGGAAAATTACACTAAGATTGTGCTGTGTGGCAATATAAAGGGATGGCATTCACTCTCCCAAAGAGCCTGTTAAAAACACAGCTGGGTTGGGTTTTTTCCCTTTTAAGCATCCTAACAGAAACAATTTTTAGAAGTCAGGAATGTATATTTGTGTGTATGTGTGTCTATATGTACTATTACAGCGGATAGACACAGGCGTGCATCGCGTCTGGCACGATGCAAACTCCCCACGGGAAATTCTGCCGGATTCTGGAGTTCATTTAGAGCATCCCCAGAAACCCAAGCTAAATAAACAACCTCCTCCTGCTCTCAGCTGCAATTAGATACGTGAACCTATCTTCTTTTTGTTAGTCCAAATTACAGGCTGGTGGAAGGGCTGAAAGTCTATAAAAACGTTTCTTAAGAATCCCTCCTCATCGAAAACTGAAAATAAAATCAAAATAAACCTTAATGAGATTAACCTAACACAGTAACAAAATTTGCAACACCACACTATAAGGTTAAAAAGAAAATAGTATAATAAAGGAAATACAAAGGCTTTGGCATGGTTTTTACAATCAACAATGGTTAATTTTGATATGTAGTTGTGAACAACTTCAAAACACTTAAGTTTAAAACTCTTGCAAGCACTTTTAATTGATTAGGAATGAATTCTAGATGCACAAAGATGATTGGACTGTGAACAGTAGTACAACTATATCTAAGAACAATTAACTCTTGCCGACCAAAAAGAAACGTATGATGCATGAAAATGTGTATAAAACATCTATAGAATATTCTTGTCAAATATAAATGAAATTAACTTTATTATAGAAATCATTCTGGGAGATTTCTAGGGAAGACAAATACTTACATTTCGACATAAAACAAATTGGATTATATCGAAGACACAATCTACCTTTTATCTATCAAACTCTTTTCTTCCTCAGAGCTCTCTCTTACCCCCTGTTTGCACATAGCTTCAGCCGTTAACAACCTTTGGAAATACCAACAGATATTTTTCTTACATAAATCTAGTGCGTATTGTTCCAGGTTTAATTATATGCAATGGAATGATACAAACTTGGAACGTCAATCCATAATCTATGAACAGATTGGTAGAAGTATTCGATATATCTTGATAAAACTCTTAAATTCGTGGCAAAGCTTGTTGATCATGGCTTCTTTTTTTTTTTCTTTTCTTTTTTTTTTTAAACAACTTCATGACCAACACAGATCAAACATCCATCCAGTCTACATTGTTCTTTTTTTTTTTTCATTATAACATACAAATGCCCATTTACAAATAATACACCAAAATGAATAAAAGTTTGGATACCAAAATGAAGATTTGTTCCAACTGATATAATGCCTTCAGTGTACAAAGGTCCATGTGAAAGTCTTTTCCATGTGTTACAGCATAGGGCACAGTTGCAGTACAGAAGTACTCTGAGAGCCATTCTTCCTTTATAAAATACTGCTGAACATCCAACTGTTGTCCATATAGTCATTTACGGAATTAACACATGTTTTACTGTAATCTTGGCCAGTATTGAGACATATCAGGTTCACTGCCAGGAACTTGAACTGGAACTGACACTCCAGGGGAAATGAGACCTGAAAATTGAGAGGGAAAATGGATATTTTAGTTTCTTCTATACATAGCCCAATTTTTGCTTTACAGTTTCACAGATTTGTGCTTGCATTCCAGTAAGCATTAACTCTCATCATCTACCAGCCTGCAGAATCAGGTGTGTGTATATTTTAAAAACCTCTGCACGTCTCACTGATTTGTTGTTATAAATAAACTGTCATGCTTTGAGATAAACGCCAGAGCCTCAGCTCAGTTGTATCAGTTGAGAATTCAGCCCAAAATACACTGAACAGTTCTAGTCCTTTTAAAACTGTCTGGTTTGCTCATGTTTATACTGACACTTACTCTTTTTTACCCCGTTTTGCCTTTTTTATGCATAGGGTAATATTTCTACAGGTTCCCTGCCTTTTCTATAACTTCAGATTTTTAGCAGTAAATAATGTCTGACACAGACACAGTAAAAATACACCCAGTCTTGCAAACACTTTCACATACACTTAACCTCACTAGTGTGGGTTTCTCTGCTGAAAATCAATGCTGAAATAAATGCTGCTTTAGAAATTAATTAAATGGGGAAGATTTTGCGGGGTTGGGGGCTCACTGAAGAGCTTTCCACTGTCCTGCTATTGAGACACCACCTCTGTTAATCAGCTGTCTTCCATCCAGCCCTCCAGCAGCAGCTTAAAAATCAGAATTTTTGCCCCAGCTTGCAAGGTTTTACACTTTCATCTTCTGCCTGGTCCAGCAGCTACTGAACCCAACAGGGACCTCTCCCAGTGAATACATGTGAAAAACCTGATGGCTGGAGCAAGGAAGAAAGGCTGGGGGAGCACGGGGTCACTCACCTGTGGAAGTGGTGCCAGAGGTGCCCATTGGCTGGCTGTTCATGTGTGTCTGCATGTGAGGAGGGGTGTATGTATCATAGCTCCGTCCATTCACCGATGGACTGGTGGGCAGCATGCAAGAGTAGGAGGAGGTCTGGCTGGGTACCGGGGGCTGTGGGAGCAAAGGACAGAACAGTGTTAATTATCAGTGGAGGCAAACACGGCATTAGGCTGCTCTGGATGGACGTGCCAGCCCTCAGCAGCAGCAAAAATGAGCTTGAGTTTCAAATTCAGGGACCCCAATGTAAAGCCCTGTTTAGGGGCTCAAGCAAGCAGCCTCTTCACAAAGGTGTTTGGTCTAAAAATCGACATGGACGCTCACTGGTGCTTTTTCAGTCGTGCTTGGCAAGCAGATCCCTGCATCTAGACACTAATGGAGGTGTTACATGGCTAAGCCTGAGTGATGCCCTCGTTTATACCCATGAAAAAGAAAGATGTCTCATACCATTTGCAGCCAGAGACACGGCCAACATCTTACCTCACATTTGATGATGTAATTAAAAACTGTTAGGGGTGTAACTAAAAATTACTCCACTGAGGCACACAGTCTGGTCCTGCACCTGCAAACCTGGGGCACATACACACAGTGTGTGGGTCTGGGGGTGACTGAGGCTCTGAAGAGGGATCCCCAAATGTATTTGTACATGTGCATCGATCCCCTGTCAGAGCAGCAATCACCCCAAACCTGTGCCAGCAACATCCCAGGAGAACAGACATCTCCATTTACCTAAACTCCAGCCTTTAAAACCCTACCTGCCAGTGGGGAGAACAGCTGGGGGCAGGGGCTGAGAGACCAAGCAGGGGTTTCTCCTGCTCCAGGTTGCCGGGTGAGTGGAGTCCAGTGAGGCCTCGACACAGGGAAGCAGTGGGGGAGCAGGAAGCAGGATGAGTAATTCCTGCTCCAAGCGCACAAGACTCAACACATCTGCATGTTTCCTCTGTCTGCACATCCCTGACACACAGTGTCTCCAGAAATATTGACAGCCTCACTTGCTAGGCACACACGCTGTGATTTGGGAGAACTAGCAGCTCACCATGCCCGCACGGGGAGATGCCAATGGTTCGGCTGCCAAATCTCCCTCTCCGACATTGCGTGGCTACCGTGCCATGGTGACCACGTAGGCAGGGTTTTCCAGAGCAGCTTACACGTGCCAGGTCCCTGCCCAGGTGCCCAGCGGTGAATTGGGGGCCTCCTGCTTTCCCAAGGGTCCCCTCCTGGATCAGCCTTTTGATCCTTTGTCGTCTGCTCTCAGCCTGCTGCCGGGAACGGCACCGGCGGCCCCCGACGTCACGGAACAGCAACGTAGCCAACATCACTTCTTTCCATAGACTTGCAAGACTCTAACTTTATTTGGTTAATTTTGGTTCAGCAATTAGTAACATAGTAATTGCTGCAGCGAAGGAGTCAGGTTCTCTAATCTGCTCGCCTGTCTCTAGCACTGGTCAATGCTGTGTGCCTCAGACAAAGCTGGAAAACTCCCGTAATTGGCCAGCACCTTCCTAGGCCAACCCCACCATTAAAAAAGGAGGAATTTTGCATCTGAAAGGTCTATAGAAACAGACCCCAAAGGAATAGATTTCTTCCTAACCCAGCTGGTGATCAGCTAATGCTTTCAGGCATGAGGATTGACAGCTCTTGCAATTCTGGCTTAGCTGGCATAACCACTGATGCTAATCACATCCTTCCCTCTCTCAGGTGTTCCTAATGTGCTGCTGCCACATTACCTACACCCGGATTGTCGGATCCCTCCAGCAGCTTATTCAGACAGCAATTTCCACAGTACAGCACCAGTGAGTTCCATAGGTTAACCACAGGGTTTTTTTCCAAAAAGCATTTTTTCATCCCAGATTTGTTGCCTTGCAAATTTGAGGACTTTCCACTTTAAAATTCAAAAAAAAAGGTGCTTGTTGAGCACCAGGTCCTTCAGTTCCCTTTCCCTCCTGATTCTCCCAAAGAGGGCATCTTTTCTGATGCCTTTGATGCTGGTTTCACAGAGCACGGTTTGGGTCTGTAACCCCTCATCCTGCAGAGGAAGGGCCTCCACCCTCGCTCCCACATATCCCAGTGGCTGCCAAGTCCCGAGGGAGCATCATGCCATGGTGGTGGCACTGGACTTACTTGCATAGGCAGGTTGTTGGCCATGGTGAAGCTAGGCATGGGCGGCAGCGCGCTGTACGTGTTTGTGAGCGCCGTGTCCGTTCTGCCCAACATGGAACCTGATGTGAAAGAGGAAACTATAATAGAATAGACAGATAGATGAACACATTAGTTCAACCACAATTACAACTGGCAATACAGTCTCAAAGTGTCTTTTTCCCAAGAGGACGGATCAACGTGAGCGGGTTGTTGGCATTACCGGGGGTGGTTGGTTGTGGGATCGGCTGGTAAACACTTGTGCTGAAACTACTACTGATGGGAATGTGGCTGGGAGTGTTGCTGGCTTGTCTTCGCTGGTTCCTCAGCTTCTCTTCCCTTCTCCACTTGGCCCTTCTATTGGAAAACCATACCTGGAAATACAGCATTTGAGAGTTGTGAGTGACCTTACAAGGACTAGAGGTGTGGGGCCTCCCCCACGTAGCTCAAGGCCATGGCTTATGGTAGAGCAAAGCAGCGGGTGAAAGCAAAGCCCAGCTGCTTCTATTTTCCTGAAAGGGGGATATGGACAAATACCTGATCATTTATAGGGGCTGCCCTGTGCTTTGAGAAGTCAGGAATAACAAAATTGAAACAGTAATAGTAAAAATAACAATAGTTATAATTGCAGAGCAACTCAGTACCTGTATCCTTGCTTCAGGCAGGTCTATTTTAGCAGCTAGTCTCTCTCTTGCAAACACGTCGGGATAGTGGGTCCTCTCAAATTCTGCAGAAGGAAATATTCTTGCATTAGTTGCAAAGAGTTAATGTGGCCGACTGTAAAGTCAGGTTGTTCCTGCACTGCCTGTGCTCTAAATGCTCCTAAGAAGCATCACTGTAAAGGCAAAGCTGAGCTTTCTGTCTGTGTGTGTGTGTGCCTGTTGTGTGTGTTAGGAGGGAGGACGCCTTGCCTGCTGGGGAATATTGCTATGGGGATAGGCAGGCTTGGGTGCAATGCTGCATCTTTCAAGAAGCAGTGAGGGCTTCTGCCTCCGCTAAGGGGGTCCCCAAGGCAGCTCTGACCCTGTCACCAAGAAGCGAAATGGCACGTCGCTAAATAACAGCGCAAAATGAGAACAAAGATCCGCAGCGGGTCAGAGGCGAGGTGCGCCCAGGCCGGTCAGGGAAAAGGGCACCTGCTCCCAGCCCCAGGCAGCAGCAGCACTGGGGATGGGGAGCAAGTGTGGGGGCAGGCATGGAGGGCTGCTGCCAGCCCCAGCTGCCTGCCCGCGCCTTCCCAGCTCCCAGCAATGCAGCCCGGCCGGGGACAGTGGGCAGGAGGAGATTTTTTCCCCCCATGAGAGGAGCCCAGGGTGTAGCATCGATGTTTCCGTATGATCTGTGCCCTGAATACCTTCCCTTTGAAAAACCTTTTAACAGCTTTTCAGGGCATACCACAGACATCAATGAATATTTGGAGCTCAGTGAATAAAAGAGCATGGAGGGAGCCATGGACTTTAAATATATACGTATATATAAGGCACGTGAATGCCATGCCTGCGTTCAGCTGTTAATGTAGTCGGGGCACATTTTGCTTTTCTCTCCTGCTTCAGCCATAGGAAAATGTCACTCACCTTTCTCAAGGGCTTCGATTTGCTCTTGGGTAAAGGATGTCCTATTTCTCTGCAGCTTTCTTTTCAGCTGGAGTCTCATTTGGGCCTCGTCTGAATCTTCTCCATTAGAGCTGATGGAGTTAGTGTTTTCCCCTCCTCCCTCCTGTTGCGGACAGCCATCTGTGGAACGGAGAGTAGGAAAGTGAAATGTAGGTACCCTTGTTTTAAGATCCCTATCAGAGAAATAACGCGATTGGAAACAAGTTCACCCATGTTTCCTGACACCCTCCCTTTAAAAAAAATGTCTCGGGTATCAAAGCAACACAGTGCTAATGACACGGGTAACAGGGAAACATTTCAGTTTCCAGCCTTATTGTAAACATCGAAGATGAAGAATTACGATCACCTGATCTTAATTTCATTTTGTTTTCCCTCTGAAATAAAACCTGCATAAAAATACTTTCCCCTGAAAGCAATTCTTTCCATGAATCGCTGCTGAAGTGCCATGGCAGTCTCTTCTGCCTGCTGCATTTATTTACCTATTGGTATATTTAAAATAGTGATGTTCAGTATTTCAGATTATCTATAATCAGTAATTCCTATCTAATCAATTAGATGTTGATAGGTTTGCAGAAAATGCTATTAAGAAACCAAACCAAGCTTGTAATCTTTTAAAAAAAATATTTATCCAGTTTTTATTTGAATTCTGCACAGTCAATTTCATTTTAAAGGTTGTGAATTTAGAAGTGCCTGCATTGTTCTGCAGTTTTATTCAACTATTGTACGAGTGTGCATTGCCTTGACACCTATTACTGAGCACAGCTGTAATTATATCATCACCAAGAACAGGCTATAATTGCTGAAAATGGAATTTTATATTTAGATAAAAGGACTGTCCATTCTTTGTAATGTGTTGCACCAGAGAAAAGTAAGATTTCTTTTAAAATTTTAACATGTAATTTTAAAAGAAATAGTAGCGAGTTCACTAACTAGCTAAATACGCTATTCTGCAGCTGAGCGTTTGGCATATCATTTAAGCGGTACATTTTTAATTAGGGCATTTCCACCACTTTTAATGTAATTTCTGTCATTAAACAGGGGAAAGTTTCATTGTGCTCGGGCGAAGGGCGGCTGAGGCCCGGGCCAGACGGTGCTGGGGGGTTCCGCGGGCACCCCCGGCCGTCGGGGCCAGAGGGACGGAGGCTGCTGGCGAGGCAGAGAAGTCGTTGTCCCTTAAATGAGCTCTCCCTCTCCTTTCAAAGCATATTTTTCGAGGCGTTTTGATGTCGCATAAAGAGGGAGCTGGGGGTGAGGGACGCATGGGCTACTTATGCTAATTCCCTTGAAAAGTTACGCCAAAAATAAATAGCGACACTCCCGCGACATCCTTTAAATATTGTGGGAAATCAACTTTAAAGTAATATCATTTATAATCGGCGAACAATGGCCCCGGCCTTCAAAGCTCGGGGGGAATTGTGACAGGATCTGGTGGGGACCCTTTCAACCACTTTGAAATGTTTTAAAACCCGAACTTTCTCCTCCATTTAAACACGGGGATTCAGGCGGCCGTGGTCACCATATGGGCGGCCGCAGCCCCATTGAGGCGGCCGGCGGCGGGTGAATAGCGGGGGTGCGGGGGGGGCCGCCTTTCAGGGCACACAAAGCGCCGGGCCCGGGGACGGCCGCCGCGGCGGGGCAGCGCCCTGCCAAGCGCGGGTGGCAGCGCCGGGGGCCGCGCCCGCCCGCGGCGGGGGCCGCGCTCACCTCCGCCACCGCCCTCATCCATCACTGTCCGCTCCGGACGGGCCCGCACCGACCCGGGGCCGGGGTGGGGGGAGGCCGGGGGGGGAGCCGCCCTGAGGCTGCGGGGATGGCCGCGGGCCCCCCGCGCCGTCGGGGCTCGGCAGCGCGCCCCGTCCCCGAACCCAGCCCGAACTGGGCGCCTCCCTTGCTCCCCCCCCTTTGTCTTTAAAACTTTAAAGGCCGTACTTTTTTTTTTTTTTTTTTTTTTTTTTGCCACTCCCCGTCTCCACCAGACCTTTCAGCCAACTAAAAGTTTCACCTAAACTCGCTCATGATCACTTCAAACCCCCAGCCTATCATTTCAAACCCCAGGACAATTAAGATATCTTCTTTTTAGACACCCACACCCCCCTTTTTCTTTTCCTAGGTTTTTTTTACCGCTCTTTTCTTTTTTTTTTTTTTTTTTTTTTTTAAAGTCCCTAAAAGGAGCGATCTCAATAGGGCTGTTCCACCTTCCAGACCTAATCCGTAAGAAAGCAAGTGAATGTCCGTCCCTATTATCCTATAGCTAGACCATCTGACGCTGGGTATAGGATTTGTTTCCTGGAAAAAAAAAAAAAAAAAAGGACAGAAAAAAAAAAAAAAGACGCTGGGAAATAAAATCATTCCTTAGTTTCTTAGTGTCTCAATCAGTGAGGCGGAAAACAAGCAAAAAAAGATAGCAAACCAATTGCGGCACCTCTCAGCTATAGAGCCGGGATCAAAACATTGTAGCATCTGTTGAAAGAGAAAGTGTCTAAATCCTATAGAAGGCTTTAGTCTTATAAGAGAGGGAGGGGAGAAAAAAAGATAAGAAACAGTGTCTCGGTGATCCCTAAAACCACTAAATCACTGGAGAATTTCTCCCGGATAGAGATGTCTCTTTTTGTTCTTGTCAGCCCTCATGTATCCATTATTTTATTCACTGCTGCATGGCGTTTATCAGATTGAGACCATATTTGTACCCCTCTGAGACCTAACCTCGCCTTATGCTTTTTGAGTAATGGACTCTTAAAATCCAGTAACATACCCCTGCAAGGGAAAAACATTAGAGGGAGCATGAATATTCCAGAGGAAATCCATTTTATTAATTTTAATTTTGCCATGCGGATGTTTTAAGTGCCTGCCTGCCTCCCCGTCGCCTCTCCTGCCCACGCACTCACGCACCCCCGGCCCGAGCCAGCCCTGCCCCGCAAACGCTTTATTTCGGCTGCGATTTAGGAGGAGGGTCCCGAGGTCCTCCCGCCGCTCACGCTCCTGCCCGGGGATCTGCGGGAACTGCGCTCGTCCCCACGCCACGGGAAGGGGCCACCACGGGCTCCCAAAGCATCACCGAGCCCCGCACACCCCCAGACTCTCTGGCACAGGCGGCTCTGCCGCAGCGCTGGTGCGGCCAAAGGGCCGCCGGCCCCAGGTGAGCCTGCACCGCACCTCCCGCACCCGCGGCTGGGCCTCGCACCACCGCTCTGCGGCCCGGAGCGCCCAGAATTTCTCCATTTAACGCTTCTTTTAAGAAAACAAACACCAAAAATAACCAAAACCACACACCGGCGGGAAGGGAGGGCGCCCGACCGGTGGGAGCCACAGGGGCGGAAGGTGCGGTGCCTCCGCCACGCACAGCTCCGCGGTTTGGCTCTCGGGTGCGGGGCAGGGAAGGAAGAGCTCCGAGACACGGGGATGGCCAAGGGGCCCGGGTCGGGGCAGGGCCCCGCAGGTAGGGGCGAGCCGGGGGTAAGAGCTGTCCCGGTTCCTGGGGTGAACACGGGGCAAAACAAAATGTAAAAAAAAAAAAAAAAAAACAAAAAAAAAAAACAACCAAAAAAAAACCCAAACAAAAACACCAAAAAACCAAAACCACAACCAAACAACAAAAAACACCCAAGTGGGGGTGGGGGGAAGCGAGGACTCCGCTCTATCTTTCTAGTGTCCTTCATAGACTGTTTTCTTCTCTTAAAACTGACATGTCTAATTGGCAAGCGGTGCCATATCGTGTCCAGAGGTCTCCTGTGGAACATTTCTACAGCTGTCTCCTTCAACTAGACGCTTATTCATGTCGCCTTAATGAGAAACAAAACGATCTCTAATGAGCAATTACATAGCGACAGAATTGTTCCCATAACAAATTCTTGCGTGTGACAGAAACATCCTTTGTACCAGATATTCCGCACACTGTTACCGATTTTTTTTCCTTGCGGGGTGAAAACAAAAAGCAGGTTGTTGTATATAGACACCTCTTCTAAAGGAATGACCAGAGCCGGGGAGAGCCGAGACTCAACAGAGCCCGCATTCAAAAAGAAGCCATTAACCATCTTAAGTATGTAACGTAACATCCCATTATCCTTCATATTATCCCCTTGTCATTCCTACAACAAATACCTATTAATCTTCAGGATAAACAGTTTCCTATATTTACAAAGTTGTTTCGGGTCCATTGAGGAGGAATTATAATCAGCCCTACGAAGATAGTTACCGATCGCCCCGGCTTTGCAGAGAGACCCCGGCGCGGGAAGGCGGCCCGGGAGGGGAGCGGGAGCCCTAATTACCGGGCTGAGGTTAAGGCTCAGCCCCGCATCCCGCCCGGCTGCCGGCACCGCAGCTCGGCGGATGCGGCTTTGGCAGAGGATGCTCCTGAGCTCCTCTGCCTGCCGCCCTGCCGGGCTGGGTCTGGACGCCCTGCGGGCCGCCGGACCCCGCACCCACCTGCCCGCAGCCGCCCAGGGAGGCGGCGGGAGGGACACCGCCGTCCTCAGGGCTGCTGCTGGGGAGGGGGCGAGGAGGACCCGCATCGGGGCCGCCTCCACCGAACGAGACCGAACCGAGCTGCGGAGAGGCGACCGGGCTGTCCCTTACCTTGTGCGGGCTGCCCAGGTACCGAGGTGCCGGGATACCAGCCGGGTCGGGTGCCCCAGGTCCCCGTCTGCCCGTTCAGCATCCTTAGCTTGTCGTACATCCCGTCGGCACCCATCTGTTGCTTTTCGCTAGCCAGGTTGCGTAGGACTCTGTTTATCGACGACACCTGGAAGGCAAAGGACAGGAAAGGCAATGGTAGTGCGGTAGCGCGCTCCCCGCCAGTCGCCCGCGCAGCCCACGCGTCCCCTCCGCGCCCCCTCCGCACAGCGGGCGGCTCGACCTGGGCGCAAGTCAGGGCTTCCCCGAGCGCCGGCTGCGCGCTGCGGCCGCCCCGCACCGCCGAGTCCCAGCCGCCCCGACTCGCTCACTGCTGGTGGTGGTGGTGGTGCAAACAAACAAACAAACCACGGGGGGAAAAAAAAAAAAAAAAGCCAAGGGGAAAAAAAAAAAAAGCCCCAAACCCAACCCTGCAAAAACAGAGTGATGTCTTCGACTGATGCTCGCAGTCCTGAGGCAGCAGGCGCAGGGGTGACCCGCATATTGTTTTTTATTTTTTTTCCCCTCCTTAAAGGCATTTGTCAGATTCTATATGAAAAAATGCGTCTGACCCTGCCACATGCAAATGATGTGAACCTGCTATCCTCTCCTCTGATACCAAAACAAAGGAAGCAGAGGCTCGCTACGGCTACCCAGCATTGTACACAGCACACAGGAAGGGTTTTTTCATGAACTTACACTGGGTATATTATCGTTGGTACAGACCCCCTCTGATAGTAATCTGTCTCGAATCTCCCACGCAAAGATGGAGGGGCACTCTCGTTTATACTGCGCTATTTTGCTTACAACTTCTGGAGTCGCTACTCTCGGTTTACTACCTCCGATTGCCCTGGGTCTGATGGAGCCAGTTTCGTAATACCTGCCCAAAATTTTACTCACACATCCATTCGACACCTGGATAGGGAAGCGGACAGAAAATCACATTATTAATAATTTCAAGACAAAAATAAAATTGTTTAAGTATGCATTAAACAATGACAAGCTTACGTTTTGATTGTCCAGCACTTGGACTTTTGCATCTGCATGGGTCTATAACACAAAAATATACCTTAAATGGTATGAGAACTTACTTAGAGAGTCTTTTTTTTTCTTTTAAAAAAATTACATTCTCGGCCCTACCCTCTACAAAAGTGATACTTTAAAAACATTTGGAAGAAAAAAAAATCATCTGGTCAAAACGTAATTCTTTTAGTATCAATGTTAAAATACTCCTTAAATGCGAACAATAGCTAAGCCAGACTAGTCTCCATCCTCCTCACTGCTCTTAGCCAAAGTACTTGCGGGGGACAGGGTGAGTGAGGCGTTTTCAAGACCTACATTTACAAAGTACCCCTGAGCTGCGCCAGATTGCGTGAGTGTCTGTAAAGAGAGATTCCGGGCTAAAACAGCGTGGCTTTGAGGGGGGTTCCTTTTTTTTTTTTTTTCCCTCTCTCTCTCTATTTTTTCCGCCTTTTTTTTTTTTGGTTTGTTTAGCTTTTTGGAAGAAAAAAAAAAAGGTAAAAATAAAAAAGCAGTAAGCCACGCCAAATGCATACAGATATCACAAAATCATAAACAAATAGGAGGGGGAAGGAGGGAAGGAAAGGAAACTGGAATTATGCCGAGCCGTATAATTCAGTTTATTACAGCGAACTAACTGCAACGACAGTGCGGGTTATCACCGGATGGGATTAAAGGGGAACGAAAAATAAAAATTTAAATATTTTAAAAGGCATATATATAGATATACGCGTAGAAAGGTCTATTTGCAGCAACAATCGAGCAGATGGATGGTTTTATTAGGCTGGAAGGCGGGTGGTGGTGTGTGGGTGGGTGTGGGGGGGTCGCATTAGCGCCCGGGCGCCCGGCGGTGACACAGCGGCGCTGGAGCGGAGCGGACGGAGCGGTGGGAGGACGGGGGGCGCCGCCGCCTTCACCTGCAGGATCCGGGAGATGTCGCAGGGCCGGGCGCCGCTGTGAGCGAGTTCCACGATCTTCTGCCGCGTGGAGTCGGGCAGCGGCCTCCCGTTGACGAACACCCCGCCGAGCTGGTTCACGCCGCTGTGACCTGCGGGAAGCACAGCGCCCACCATAGCACCCTCCGCTCCCGCCCGACCCGCGCACGCCCCGCCGGGCGAACGAGGGCTCCGCGCGGCTCCGCCGCTCCGCTCCGCCCGACCGGGGACCGCCGCTCCCGACCCGGCTCCGGCCTCGGCCCCGTCCTCGCCCACTGCTCCCCGGGAGCCACCGCGGCTCAGAAAATGCGTTTTCTCCGCACTCCCCGTCTGCGAAACCCGCGGCAGCGGCGAAACCCCAAACCCAACCCAAAAGCCCAGAATATTCCTGGCTGGATCGCCTTGGGTTGCTCCCTTGCTTTGCATTTTTTTTTCTTTTGCTTCCCACCAAAAAAAATAAAAACCCCAAAGCCCAAGCCCAAGCGAGCCTGCCTGCATCCGCACAGCCGCAGCTCGCTTCGCCAAAAGCAAAGCGAAAGGCTGCCTCGCCAGTGCCCAACCTGAAGCTCCAGGCTCTGGAGGGTCTCCCTGGAGAAGCTCTGCTCTACGCGCTCTCCGCTCTCCTCTCTTTGGAGCCTCCTGATAAATTGACTCCAAGAGCCCAGGCTTCTTAGCAATAAATAAGCTCCAAATATAGAAGAGGGGGAAAATATGATGAGCCTCTCTGACATTTGTCTTTAAAATAAAACTAGCTGCACGTCAAGTTTGAGCTTAATTTCTGGAAATAGGCGGAAGTCGCCCCGGATCATGCATGGAAGGCTAATTGAAAAGATCAGTTGGAGCACTTGTGGCAGGCGTGTCACTTTATGACAGTACTCTGCTTTTGAAAATTGCATCGTCACGACAAATAGTAGCATGATAAAACGACCCTTTCTGTCCGCATTTGGATATCACTCAGACTAGATTGAACTCTACTCGCTCTCCCTCCGAGGGAGGCTGCGGTTTGCGGTAGCCGGGGGCTCTGCGCGGACACACCGAGGGGGCGCGCTCCCCGCGCAATGGATTCGAAGTGACATCGGGGCTGGGGAATTTGCCGCCCCGGCCCAGCAGCGCGGCCGGCGCTGCGACCTGCGCTTCCCACCGCGGGGAGAGGAGCCCCGCGTCCCTCCCCGCCCGCGCCCCGGGGGTCTCGGGGCTGCGCCCCGGCGGACGGGCCGGCTCGGGGCGGCCGAGAAGCGCAGCCCCACGGCTGCTCCCCCCCTGCCCAGCCAGCATCCCCCCCCGCCGTCCCCGTAAACGCGGTGCGGGGAGCCCATTTCAAGGGGGGGACCCTCGCCGACATAAAAAATGGCAGCGGGGAAAGCAAAATCAAAGTTTCACTTAAAAGGTTAAGCCTTAATCATTATATAATTTCCCTGGAGAGCGGTGTAGATCTCGCCCAGTGGCAATGATTATGCGCCTTGTATTCTATTGCTAGTCATCTAATAGGAAAACATATGGTGTCAATTTGGATGCTCTGCACCATATACACCCAGGAGTTATTAACACAAAGCCTGAAGAGCCCGCCGCGACCTTTAAACAAAATAAAGGCTTCACCCGAATGATATCTTTTCTGCGTTTTGCAGTGGCGATCCTAAACGGCCGAGTGAAGGCATCCCCCATTACCATAAACCCTCGGCACGCCACGGCCAAGGGCAGCCGCTGCCGTCCTTGCAAGGCGCAGGTAGTACCTTCCCCGGGTTGCCGAGGCTCAGTTTTTGCTCGGGATACATGAAAATTCATCACACGGACACGCACGCAGCGGCCCCGATAGAGAGAAAAAAAAAAGAAGGAAAGCGACCCCACAAACAAGCATCAAAACAAACAAAAATCTAAAAAAAATAACAAAAAAAAATAAAAAGCGCTCCACCCTAGGATATATGAGAAATCCCCAAAACCTCTGTTTTTGCTGATGCTCCTCACACGGGGGGATAACTTATTAACCGGTTGAACCGTGGGATAGGCATCCCCAGCCAGGTTCTGGAGAAGCATCGAGGTGGGGCCCGACCACCCCGCGCAAGGGCCGCGCAACTCGGCCTGCGCTCCTCGCGCAGAATAAGCGCTCCCGAGGACATGGGGCCTACTCCGGCCTCGCTGGGACCTCACCCCCGGTCCCCTCGATCCCCGCGCAGCCCTTTCCGCCGGAACGCAAGGAGAGGCCACTTCTCACCGCCCCCCGCGCCCGTCTCTGGGCGCTCCTGCCTGGTGCCAGAGCTTTCCTCTCTGAGAAACGCTCAGGCCTCTCGGCGAGGTCTTAACAACAGCAACGACAACGACAACAACAACGACAGATAAAAGGTCCCCCAGAAAATTAATAATCGACAAAGACATCAGAATCGGGAAGCAAATAAACTCAGAAGGTGGCGAGAAACTGCACCTAACACGGAGTGGCTTTTTCCTGCCCAGCTCCCACCGCAGACCAGACAGGGACACAGTCAGGTCCTGGGCCACCAGCCGGGCCTGCCCCAGTGGCCCGGAAGACTCGACAGCACTGCCGGCCCCCTCCCCGCCGCCCACGGCGGTACCGGCGCCCCGACGGGGCGGGCGGCGCTCCCGGCCGCGCAGGGGTCCCCGCTCCCGGCGGAGCCGCCTCTCCCTCCCCCGCCCGGAGCGAGCCCTCCGCCCCTGTGTGCTGGCCCGCTCCTGCGCGCCCGCGGCCGCCCCGCCTGCCCTCCGCGGCCGCGAAGGGGCGCGGAGTCACTTACTGTTCTGCATGTTGGGCTGATAGAGCAGTATCCCACGGGGGTCGCCTATAGCAGTCTATCAGTGATAAAATAGGCGTTAATCAGGCGAGGTAGTGCACACAGTTAAGCTGCAGAGAGGCTAATATCTCACAGGCTGATTTTGTTATCCTTAGGTATCTTCCCCCGGTTAGTTTAAGGATTTGGGGGGTTTTAATATCTCAAAGCAAAAATGTACATATGTATCCCTAACACGCGGGGGAAAAAAAATTAGGAGAAGCAGCCCGCCAAGTGGTTTCTCGTTTTAATTGCATGCAGGTGGCGTATTGCCTCGTCGTTAGTGCCCTTCGCTGAGGTGGTGTATTAAGTGGAGCGACAACAATCACAAAGAGAGTCCGAAGTCATGTTTTTAAACTTGCCTGAAAGCAGGGTGGACTGTCCTCTCATACAATTTAGGGACTCGCACATCTGCGTGTCACTAGTTAAAGTCTTCCCTCTAGGACAAAGCAGAAGAAGTACATTAAAAAGTGTGGAGCGGCGCCGGAAAGGTGTGCGGGGCGCGGGCCGGGGGGAGCGCAGCGGAGCGGGGCGGGCGGCGCTGCGCGGGGGCTGCGCGGGCACCGGTGGCGGGGGGAGCGGGGGGAGCGGGGGGAGCCTTCCGCCGGCTGCCCTGCGTGCTGGGAGCGGGGCTCCATTTTTACCTCCGGGTATTTCCTCGAGTTATTTATTTATTCCACACCCCCCCCCCCGCTCTTTCCCCGCGGCACTGGCAACTTTTTCTACCCCAAACTCCCCGTCTTGTGATTAACTTCTTTTTTGGTCTTTAGATCTTCCCCTTTTTCACTGTACTGTGACACACGCTGTCTACCTCGCCTCACTGCTTTAAAAAGTAAGAACAGGAGGGGGTGAGAACTGTTAAACAAAGCCTACAGAAAGCGAACAATGGCCTCCATTCTGCTCCTCTACCCAAACCCCGAGTGCAGAAACCCAGGCTCCTTAACCGGCCGCGCAGCTTCCCAACTCAACGGACCAACAACCCTCCAACTTACAAAGAGCAGAGAAACAAGCCCCTTCTCCCTTCATTAGTGCCTGCCTTGACCCAGCGCCTGGACAGTCCCCAGTGCCTTCCCCCCCTCAACCCCCCTCTCTCTCGCTCGCTCGCTCGCTCGCTTCCTCCCTCCTTCCTTCCACTGCTCCCTCTCTCCTCCTCTCGCCACCTTCCCTCCCTCCTTCCCTCTCCCCCCCGCCACCCCCAGCCCACTTATTTATTTATTTATGCGTCCCCATGTATTTATTTGAAATCGTCGGGGTGAAAATGGAAAAGTAATTTCTCGTTATAAATATCTGGCGGTAATTGTGTTACTGGTGCGAGTTGTTAGGGGTTGTAAAAAGATACAACAGCTCAGTGGGGTGCTCAATTGGGGAGGGACAATTACAATAAAGAGCCCATTCAAGTGGGTTGCTAAAAAAAAAGGAGGTAAAATAATGAAATAGTCGCAGCCTTCATTTTCTCTCCTTTTTTTTTCGCCTAAAAATACTCATTCTCTTTCTTTTGCGCCTATAATGAATATTAATTTTACTCTTCCTGCATATGATGGAGAATTCAAAGAGGCACGTTTCCCCATTCAGGACTAGCCATGGTATAATTTATTAAGTAGCTTTTAGCAATCTTAAATCCATAAAAATAAACATCAAACAAGTACTTTCTCGCAGCATGAAGACTTTAACTGGTAAATATTTACTGCTCTTTGGAGAGCTACCTGATTAGCAGCAGAGCAAGCTACACTGTACTTCAGTGGAGACGTGGTGATACCTCCTTCAGCTGAACTGAACATGAAGTCATCCCTTTAATATACCAAACACGTCTGCATAGACACACACCGAACGGGAAACCCACTTCTCCAGACACAATTTCCTCCCATATTTCATGCACAAATCATAAACGTGGGGCCTACGGGGTTAAAGAAGCCATCCAGAAAGGCACCAGGAAACTTCCAGCCCTCAGCTCTGCCCGCACGGACCTCAGAAATGACACTGAGTGGGTTTAAAGAAATGGAGGAGAGGAGAGAAAAAAAAAAAAAAAAAAGAAAAAAAAAAAAAAAGATAAGACAAAAAAAAAAAAAAAAAAGAAGACCACGAAACAAAACAAACCTAAACACAGCCGAAAGCGGTTTACAATAGAGGGCGAGGGTAGCCAAGATCTTCAGCAAGGTAAGAGGAGGCGTGGGACAAGGAGCTGCGTGTCTGCTCAGCAACTCGCCACCGCCTCCAGCCACCGGCCCGGCGGCCCCGGCCAGGCCTGGCGGCCCCGCAACACCAACGCGAAATCGCCTCCTCCTGCCGTGACCCGCATTTGCCGCTGCCCCGTAGGAACCCCCGGACCCTCACCGGGCCCGTGGGACGCGGCCGACTCCCTCCCAGAACTGACAAGCAATTGCAATTAGGCCGGGCCTAATCTGCAACTCGGTTCTTAATCTCGAAATTTTCGTATTATCCCATGGCGGAGAGCATTTTTTCCCCCCTCTCCCGGTAAAATCGTAATTAGACCTTTAGGACAAAGTTTCACGTTCCCGGGGCAAATGAGAAAAAGATAAAAACCAATCGTTTTGCGATGAGGCATTGGTGAAGGTCAGCAGCTATAAACATTTATTGTCAAGGGCCAGTTCTATTATTTTATGCCCCTAAAATGGAGAAGAGGCAGGCATTTTTCTTCTCTAATACCTTGTTGTTGTTTCCCAAAACAACCTCTGCCAGATACATTGAATCATTCGAAAAAGTTTGTTTTTAAACTTTCCAGAAATGATTCCTGCTCTGCGTGCCCGCGTAAGCCCTCCGTGCAAAGTGTTACAAGGTTAAATTCAAACCCATATTTCTTTTTTTTTTTTTTTTTTTTTTTTTGCAATTTCAAACTTATTAAAAATTAAAAAAAAAAAAAAAAAAAAAAAAAAGCTTTGCTGCAGTTGGGGATCGCAGAGGTGGGTCAAAGAGGCTTTTGTAGAAATAAGATATATCAGGATTTTTTCAATTAAAAAAAAAGGGCATATGGATTTTAAAAGGAAGTTAAAAAATTCCAGACGCCGGGAGCACGGCGAGCCCCGGTGCCGAGCAGGGACAGGGCGGTGCGGGGCATCCGGCGGGGCCCGCCGTGCACGGTGTGGGCTGCTCCGCGCCCCCGGCGCTTCTCCCGCGCCGGAGCTGGGAAAGTTGCCGGCACTAGGGACAAGTTGGTAAGATCCCCGGGTGGCTGATTAAAGCTGACAGCCCTTCAGCTCCGCTCAGCTCCCCGCCTGTACCGCGCCTGGGAGCTGACTTGGCCTAGGATGTGGGTTATTTTTATTTATTTTTTTTTTCCCCCACGCAACTCTCCCGGCCGCTCGCTGTGTTTTTTCCCCCACCATCAGGGGTGAGCCTTCCCTAACCGAGACCGCAGAACACAAAGCAGAAGTCGGGAACGGGGCCGCCCCTGGGGCAACGAGGCGCCGCTTCCCTCCCTCTCTCCCTCCCACGCGGTGTGGCGTGGGGCCGGAGCCCGGCTCGGGTCCCGCCGCCCCTACAAACTGGGTACCAGCAGCATCGGCACCACAGACACCGGCGCTTGTGCTCTCCCTGACCAGCAAACGCTGCGTGGGAATTACTGCTGCTGGTGTTGGCATTGGTTTCCGAGTCAGATGCTTTAGCTTTTCCAGAGGACACGGGCTCATGTGAAAGGCAGAAAGTTTGTGAGCTCCTGGGCTGGAAAGTTCCCTTGGAAGCTCTCCGGAATGCAAATGGGAATATGAGAGAGAGAGAGAGAGAGAGGGAGAGAGGAGGGGTGAGAGAGAGAGCCCTGCCTAAATATTAAAATGCGAGGAGGGAGAAGTTGGGAGAATAAATGAGCACTCACCTTTATGAGGCATCCTGTCTTGTTGTCAAAGCTCCTGTCAATAGTTTAAGAGCGCACTGATTTAAAATGATGGTGCTTTAAAAAGAGTTGCCAGCAAAATAGTTTTTCTCCACTGAAGCTGCTGGTTGTGTGATCTTGAATTCCTGGGAAGGAGACAGAGATTGACAATAAAATGGGCTGTCAGTGACTGGAGAGCGAGAGATAAAAGAGTGTGTGAGTGAAGTGGGGGAGAGAGAGAGAGAGAGGCAGAGCACACCTATGCTGATTGGTGATGGTTCAAGTGTATTAATGTGTGTGTGCCTTGGTCTCTGCCTCGCCTCCACCGCTCTCCACTGGCCCATTAGTGAAGCCTGACCTCTGTCATCATCCTCCAGCAAAACACTTCCTCCCGAGCGCCGGGGACCCGAGCGGGGAAAACAAGCTGGCGGAGCTCGGGGGGCCGGCGGTCTCCAAACCCCCACTTTAATGGCTCGGCGGCCCCGCCGCGCCCGCCGCCCGCTCCGCTCCGCTCCCACCCCGAATATCGCCGTATGCAAAGCGCCGCCAGCGCCTCCCCGCCGCCCAGTGGCCGCCCCCGCCCGCCCC
>JAWWLV010000179.1:1985908-2028861 GCA_035041135.1 Platyrinchus mystaceus
GGGGGGCGGGCGGAGGTGCGCGGGGCTGCCCGAGGCCGCAGCGCCCCTTCCCCGCTGCCGGCGCTGGGAGAGGGAGGCTCAGCCCGGCCGGGAAAGAGCAGAGCAAATACACCATTTACTTTGTGTATTGAGGGCTCTTGTGAAAAGGCCCTGAAGAGTCCTTTACCAAACACTCACCAACTTCTCCCACGTGCCATTTGTTGACTAAGGGCTGCCCGACTGATTTTTTTCTTTTCTTTCTTTTTTTTTTTTTTTTTTTTTTTTTTTTTTTAAAGATCCCACGGAGGAGCTGGAGGAGGGCAGAGCCTGGCGCTGGGCAGTGCTGCCGCTTTATGCCCGTCCGAAGAGGCTCCCCCCCGCCTCCCCTCTCCTTTTGCAAAGGGACCCCCTTCACTGACTGCCAGAAACTCAAGGGGGAAAGTAAGTAAATGACTTTGCTGCTCTGACCACACACCACAAGTACATTTGTTGAATGCCGGACTATTAAGACACACCTCAGTAAACTCTAAAGCAACCCCTCAGCGCATGCATTTAAGGTTACACTGGGAGCACCAGTCCGAGCTCAGGGTGTCCCAATCGGTTATGGCGAGTGGGCCGGGGGGAGGGGAAGGGGGTCTGCACCGGGAAAAAAACAATTAAAAAAAAAAAAGGCTAGGGGGAAAGAAAGAGAAGAAGAGACAGGAAAAAGAAATTCCAAGAGCCACCGCGGAAAGTGGAGAGTATGAACGCGCAAAGCATAAAATGAAGTCGTAGCCGCATACACTTGACTTCTCTTGACATGTGAAAAGTGCTAAAAGTCAAAGCTCATCAATAAAGTATCTTGAAATTGAATAAGAGCCCTGACAACCATTGCATTCTTAAATAAAGTACAATGAGGAGACAAACGACTCTGCCAAGGAGTTTGCATGTGAGTGAAAGGGCGCCTCAATGGGAGCGGGATAATGGGCTGCCCGGCCGTCATGCACTGTCATCCCCGGTCCCGCCGAGAAGCTGCCACAGCTCCCTAATAGCACAAAATGGGCTCTTAAGAGACTGCTGCCTGCCCCTCCGCCTCTCCCTTCCCTACCCTTCCCCCGACGCCGGGGTGCTGCGGTGACCACCCCGCTCCGCGCCCGGTGGGGAGGCCCGGGAGGCAGGGACTGGGGCGGACAACCTCCTCCCGGCCCTCTCTCCAACCCGGGAACGGGCCGAGCAAAGCCTTTCCTCGGAGGATGCGGGGAAGAGAGAACTGCCGCCCTCCTGCCCCGGGACCCGGCCGGCCCCACCTGCAGCGGCGAGGGGCTCTGCAGCGTTGGACAGGCCTAAGTCAACTTGCGGGTCTTATTTTGGTTCGGGTTTTGACCCGAGTCACGCGTTTTTATAGAAATGGAGCCGACTATCGTGATGGACACACGGGAGCATTTGGGAGAGATGGGATCTTCCCTGAAGGTAAGGGCAGTCTGGCCCTGGGGCTGTGGGGTACCCCAAGGGGGGCTCTGCCAAAGCTAGGGGTTCGGGCAAGGACCTCCTTGCCCCGACAGCCCCCTGGTCTCCGCGCTCACCTCATCTCCTCCTCTCCAAAACTTTCCAAAGTAACATCTGGCACTAAGTTAACCTGCCCGTGGCCAAGCATCATTTCAGGGGCGCCGAGGAAATTTTTCAGAGCGACAGAAGAGAAAAGAAACAAAGTCCAAACTAAAGTACGAACCTATGTCCGGTGTATGTCCCCTCCAGAGTGGGTGAGTCCCGGCGAGCCGTCCCGCGGAGCAGCCTGTCCCCTCCTAGTTGCCGCTGGCCGAGGCCGGGCGTCCCGCCTCACGCATCCTGCGGGCGAGAGAAAGAGGCTGCGATTTGTAAGCTCGCACCGATCTCGGAGGCTCCAAAGGGATGTTAAAAGCTGGGATCTGGTCCTTTTTCTGGAGTGAAGTCAGACGTGTCCGTGGGTTTTGACTTTTTTTTTTTTGGATCTTGCTTTGTTGTTGTTGTTGTTGTGGGGTTTATTTTCCCTGTTGCACTCCCTCTCTAGCAAATGAGCGGGTTTTTTGGATTGTTTTTTGGGTTTTTTTTCCAACTCTCGTCCACAGGACATTAAAGAGGGAGAAGAGAAAACCCACTTTGTCCGAAATCGCAGGCAAATATCATTTTTACAAGCTCTCAATTAGCCATCCCTTGGATTAGCACCTTCTTACTCCTCCTCGCCAGAATAAAGCAGCCGTAATCTTGTTGCTATTTTCCCCTCGGGCGCAGCGGGCTTTGTGTTCCCTCCCCCCCACCTCCAAAAAAACTTTTAACGCCCTCACCCAGCCCCCCCCCACCCCCCCCCCCAAAAAAAAAAAAAAACCCAAAGCCCTCCCTGGGCAGGGAGGGGAGGGCAGGGGTGAAGCGGTGACGTCAGGGCGGGGCGGGGGGGGCGCCGGTGGGAGCGGGAGCCCCGAGCGAAAGTTGGGAGGAAGAAAGAGCGGCGGGGCGGGACGGGCCGCGCGTGGGAGCGGAGCGGAGCCGAGCCGCCGGTACCGCCCGTCCCGTCCCGCCGGGCCGGGTCTGTCCCATCCCGCCGCGGGGTCCGGCCCGGCTCCGCGCCGCCATTTTACCTCCGCCGGGAGCGGCGGGAGCGGAGGGGCCGTGCGGGACCGGCCCCGCCGCCGCCCCCGGAGGTACCCGGGTACCCCCGTCCGCCCCCCCGGAGCAGCGGGCGGCCAGCCCGGAGCCCCTCGCCCCCCCCAGCCCCGGCGCTCCCGGCAGCCATGCCCCGCCGCGGGCAGAGGGACCTGCCGGGACTGCCGTGCCTGGATACCTCCCGAGGAAACGCTCTGCTTTTTTTTTTTCCCCCTTTTTTTTTCCATCTAGCAGATTGCCAGTCGCCGCTCGTCCCTCCCTGCCCGGTCGGCCTGGTTTTCCTTTCCCTATTTTCCCCTTTCCTTTCTCTCTCTCTCTCTCTGTCTTTTTTTTTTTTTTTTTTTTTTTTTTAAGTGAATTTTCCACTTTTGAAATTACTGCTCTCGCCTTTGTAATTAGAGGAGGGGAGCAGCAGCGCAGTGAGGTGCTCGACGCGTTCCCCTCTCCCCCAAAGCCCTGCCCTCCTGCAGGCGCAGACCGCCCCCCCCTTTTCCCGGTCGAAGGCTGTGCCGTGGGACCCCCGCGGCCGTGGGACCTCGCAGCCCCGGCCCTCGGCATGGACTTAGGCACCCTTTGAAGATTTCTGCTTTAAAATCCCCACAGGATTATTGTAACTAGCATTTTTTCTGCATCTGTTTTTTTTTTTCTTCTCTCCCCACAATTTTTTTTTAACTATTCCAAACAAAAAGAAAAAAAGGGGCGTAATATAAAAATGGTTTTAAAAAAAGAAAGGTAAGTAACTACTATACATGGCAAGGTGCTCGCTTTTTTTATCTGCTTTTCCTAATTAAAATAATTTTTCACTTTTTTTACATGGTCTCGTGCCTGGGTATTGATTTGTGTTAAACAGCAGCGTTTGCTTCCCTTTCGTATTTTGTTAGGTGTTGAAAGCAGAAAGTGCTGAGTTAGAGACTCCAGTATCGTCTCGTTGTATTAATATCTGGGCTGCAAACTACCTTTTTTAATACCCAGAAAAATGCTTAAAGTCCTCTTGTCCAGTTCGGTCTGAAACTGAAGAGATACACAAATCCTGACGTCTTAGACTACAATGCTTTTGCCTTCAGGACACTTAATGCCTATTTGTATATGTAGAGACAGTGTTTGAAACCTATAATGCACAGGACACTGAGTTAAGTGGAGCTTTTCTAGTTTATAAACAATCTGCAAAAAGTTTGGAATCGATTTAACCTCTTTTATGTTGCCCTTTTGCATAAGGCACAGCTTCATATGGCAGGATTAAAAAAGGCTTTCTGGACCTCGCCGAAGTCGCTCTGAAACTGGAAAACGAACATACACCTTTCTGTACGAGAAAGCCTTTGATTATAAATATGGGAAAAGTGTCATGCAACCAGACCCGCTCGAAAAGCCTTCAGAAAAGAACGGGGGGGTGAAAGCTTAGCGCATCCTGACGGGCTTTTTAAATGCTATTGATTGGGACAAGCTGTTCAAAACCCCAGTAACAGTTAATCTGCCTGTTAATCAAGCCACTAAGGAGCTCAATGCGGGTTTTATTAGCAACTGGAGAACACAGGCAGCAGAAAGGATCAAAAGCCTACACCCTCGATATTTGTAAAACCAGCCTTTCCCAAAAATATATTTTCAATTACAGAGTAATTCGGAGCTTATCAGGGCTCGCTCGCAGCCCCACGCAGATGGTTCCGCAGGCGCTGCCAAAGCCACAAATCCAAATGAACCAGCATCGCGCTGGCCCCGCCGAGGTGCGGGGGTTAAAAATAACGCTTTAAGGGGGTGTCCTGCTCTCGCCTCTCTCCAGCCTCGGACTCCCCTGGCCTCCCGAATTAGCAGCAAAACCTAAACTTGGCAAACCACGAGGAACCGATAGAGAAACTCCTCGCATTCACGTCAATTGTTTTCTTAGGCTGAGGGGTCGAGGGCTCTTTTTCTTTAAGCTGGCATATTTGATTTATCGCAGCAAGTTTGCAGGGCACGTTTCTCTCTGCCCATCCTTTCGCTGGAGCCTCTCATTTAATTGCTAAAAAAAAAAGTTTAATTCGCAAGATTTGTAATTTGGAGAGCCTAAAAGTTGAATTTCGATTAATTTAACGACGGGGAATATTATTATATCGGCTAAAATCAACATTTGATCTTGTCATTTTTAATGCAAACCGATTCCTTTATATGTCAGCGAGATATGCATATAAAAGACTATCTGGTCAGAGGTAATTATGTCACAGCTTTTTCTCGGCATGACAGCTGGATAAACACCATCTCCAATAAACATCTCTAATTAGGGAGGAGGATCTGAGATAGATGGTGTTTGATTTATTACTGAAGGAGAATGTCCATTTACCGGTATATTATAGCGAAGCATCACAGGGAGCGTTCCCTTTAAAGCATCGTAAGGATTATTTGGAGATGCTCGAAGACAGGTAAGCGGTGTTTTAGGTTTTACGCTGCTACTTTATTTAGCGTTATTTCGGATGAAGAACGGCCTTTCTACGGTACCTTTCTCTCCCATTGACGCCCCGGTTTAGCAGAGGCACTCAGGGTTGGGAAGCCAAGCCTGAGTCTGGGGACCGAGAGGTGATCGCCTCTCGGCGACCGGACATTTCCAGCCCGAGCAGGGTGATAGAGCCTCCGCGGCGAACAGCGAGCCCCCGGCGTTAGGTGGGGAAAAGGGCGGCTGGGACGCGACCCCCGACGGCAGCCCGGCTCGGCTCGGCTCTGCTCCTGCAGCCCCGCTGCCAGCCCGCCTTTCCGCGCCCCTCCTGGGGCGCGTCGAGCCGGACTCTCCATGACCCGTTCCCATCTCGTCCGTTCAGCCCGAGGGGCTGGAGCCCGAGCGGGCCGCTCCAGGGCCCGGGGGGAGCCGAACGGGGTCCTCCGAGGGGCGCGGTAACCCGCGGCTGCCCCCGCCACCTGAGACGGGTCACGGCGAGGGAGCGGGGCCCGGGTCACGGGGCGGGGGGAAGGGGAGGGGGCTGCGCCGCCCGCGCAGGGGGGGAAGTTTGGGAAGCGGCTCGCACCGCCGGCCGCCCCCTCCGCCCCGCAGCGCCCCTCCGACGGGCGGGCAGCGGCCGGAGCCGCTCCCTCCCACCCCTCCTCCCACCCCCACCTGTTGTGCGGGGCTCCGGCCCGCAACCCTCGCCTTCCCCCCGCGGGGTGGGGGTGCCCGGGGTCGGGGTGCCCGGCCCCGCCCGTCGGACTGGCGGCCGGCAGCGGCCCGAGGTCGGGGCGAGCGGCCGGGGGCGGAGGGGCGTGCGGGGACGTTACCTGCCAGCGGGTGCGGAGGGTCCGGGAGGGTCCGGGCGCGGCGGTCCCACCTGGCGGCTCCGGTCGCCAATTTCCACGCAAAGAACCTGCCACACAGTTTAAATGTCAATGACAGCAAAAGAGGGGTGCTGCCTTTGCACTAACTTTCCCTTAATATCGACGCCAGCGCCTCCCCCCATTGGCTGGGCCGCCCCGGTGACGTCACGGCGGACAGTAGTTCGCTAATGAGACATTTTGGGCGACACGAGCGCGAACGGCGCGCGCCCGGACACCGCCCGCCCCGTCGGCGGGCACGGCACGGCCCCGCCCGGGGCCCCGCTCCGCCCGGCGCTCCGCACCGGCGCTCGGCCGTCGGGCGGGACTCCCTCGGACTGGGGGCTCCCTCGGGCAGCGGCGGGGTCGCTGCCTCCTCCCGCTGCCCACCGGCGACCGGGGGCTGCGGCCCGACGGCTCGCCCCAGCCGCAGCACCGCCGGCAGCCGGGCCTATCCCCGGCCTCCCAGGCCGAGGTTTAGGCTGAGGTTTGGCTTCTTCCCCTCTGAAAGGCGCTTGGAAGGAGGGACGCTCTTGCGCGGGTAAAGAGGCCCGCAAAACCTGACCCAACCCTGTGGCTCCTGGGAAACGCTGTGGTCCCCCCCCAGCTCGCCCGCAGATCTCCTGCTGGAACGAGATGCTGGACCCTGCGAGACTTAAGGACAGGCCGCGGGACGCCCGGGACACGCGTGGGCCGCTCCGGCAGCCTCCCTGCGCCCTGGCAGCCTCTGAGGGTGATCCGGGGCTCTGCGGGTCCTGCCCGGGCTCCCCGTCCGCACCCTCTCCCATTAGAGAGGGAGGGAGAGAGGCCCGTTATTTGCACACACTTGTCAGGGTAAATAATTCATCAGCAAAAAGGGCCCCCCCCGCAGCCGATAGTTTTATTGAACTGCACTTAAATGTTTCATGAACCTGCCGCCCGCCCGGGATGAGGCGGGGGCCGCCGGATCCATTAGGAGCAGGCTCTGCCGGGGGTGCGGGGAGAGCGCTTTGCGGGATGCGGGGATGCTCGCCAGGCCCCGGCCCTGGCCCTGCTCCGGCTCTGCGGGTCGGGGTCAGGCGGGACCCCCCGGGGCAGGGATCCCAGGGAGCCCGCTCGGATCCCGGGTGACCCTGTCCCTACCGTGGCCGGGCCGCGTTGGCAGGTAGCGACAGCCCCGGGGGTGCTGCCAGGAAGGGGTTTCGCGGCGCGTTTGGAGCCGCTGCCATTAAGGGGCTTGCGGCTCCCTGCAACCCGGCAGGGTCCTCCAGGGAAGCGTTGGAAACACCACGGCTCCCGCCTGCTTATCTGGCTGTCAATAAAAGGAGATGGCTCCTAAAGCAGGGCCAGGTGCTGCCTCCCCTGCTCTCCAGCGCGCCGCTCTCCAGAAACTGCTCAGGCGTGAAGCCAAGTCTGCTTGGCCAGGCCTCGGCGGAGGCAGGCAAACAGCCCCTCGCCAGCGCCAGAGCGCTCTGTTTGCCTTTTTATCTCCTAAAAAAAAAAAAAAAATAGAGACAGGGAGAGGGAAGCGAGGCAGGAAAGTCGGGGAGCGACGGGAACAGAGTCCGAATTTGGCTGGAAAGTCGCCTAAAAAAAAAAAAAAAGGATAATAATAAATAATAGTGGGAAAAAACCCTGCAAAGGCTGCGCTCAAAGGCAAGCGGGACCCCGGGGGCGGCGGGTCGGGTCGGCAGCCTCTCCCTGCCGGGTGCTGCCTCGGAAAACTCCCCTCGGTGGTGGGGGCACCCCCGGGCAGGCCCGGTGTCACCCCCGGACCGAAGAGGGGGTGCCCAAGGGCCGCCCCCCACCGCGCAGCCCTGCGGAGCCCCCGCGCCACGCCGGGCAGGCTCGGGCAGGGAGCGATGCCGGCGGAACGGGCCGGCAAAGTGACCCCCCCCCGCCCCGCCTGTGTGTGTGTCCCCGTTAATTTTTGCTTCTGTCACGGTCTGGTCCGCAGCCTTTCCCCAGCCGCGGAGGACGGAGGCGGCTCCGCGGTGCAGCGCGGAGCGGAGCCCCGCGGGCGCGGAGGGGAGCGGGCTCGGTGCGGGCGTCGCCGCGCCGGGCAGGGGAGAGGAGCAGGGGCACGGCAACGTGTTACAAATTTATAAGCATTATACATATTTGATTTACACTACGTTCCGAAGTTGTGGGGGTTTTTTCTTTTTATTTTTTTTCCTCTTTTTTTTTCCCTTTTCCCGAGGATGCCCCAAACCCCCGTGTTCACATAGATTGAGCAATTCTCAACACACACTGTAATAATGAGCTTTAATTCTCTATCCAAGCAGAACTTGAGCAATAATAATAAGCACATCAGAACAATTTGTTTACTGTGGCATTGCACAGGCTGCAGGGTCCAAGACTAGCTACAATAAACGGTAAAAACCAAAGGAAAAGCTCTAGAACAGGAAAAATATTGCGATAGAAACGTGGTTTTTGCTTTCAAGGAAAGAGGCTCTTGACTAGCGTTTTAGCTGGGATATTTTGCCCTTGTCCAAGGTATGTGTTTTTAAATACTTTCTTTTTATTTCCCCCACACGTTTCTTTGCTTGTCTAACATTTCTCTTTTGCCCCCAGGATTGCGTTTAAACCTTGGTGCAGGAATGTAATTTTGCTCTTCTTTTGTATTGTTGGGTTTGTTGTTGTTGAGGTTTTTTATTTATTTATTTATTTTTTTATTCTCTCGTCCTGTCGGCTCAGCCCTCTCGTAGTTTGATAGAAACTGAATAGCTCCATCTCTTCGAATAAAAAATACCTGAGTTATTATTGAAATGGCTTTTTGGGTGCTGGCACATAAAGTTGGGAGAGCTTTCCGGCTGTTGTGTGGCTGGCAGCCTGCGAGGCTCTCCTGTGACCTGGTAAACGGTTGCACCTTCTCTTCTCCTGAGCATTTGCCCAGAGCGGGCTGAGCCGGCTGACACGGGCACCCCGGTCTGTGAACCCTGGCGAGCTGGAAACTTGTTGTAACAAGCGGGATTAGTGTGCGGGAGCGTGTGTTTGGGGGCTTTAATTTAAGATGCTGCAAGAAACTTCTGTGAACTGAAGCGTCCTAAAGACAGAAATTTAGCAGAAAGATAACATTTTCCCTCGTGAAGAATGCCACTGTAGCAGACTGTATAATAAGACTATTATTTTCAATGCCGTAACCTTGTTTCTCATCCAAAAAGAAAAAAAAAATCAAGATTAAAAAAAAATGTTTTTTGCTTAAAAAAAGAAACATATAGCTATAAATCATTTCTTTATACCTTAACTTTGTAGCTGGGCTTTTTCTCTCTCTCTCTCTTTTTCTTCTTCTTTTTTTTTTTTTTTTTTTTTTTTTTTTCCCCCTGAAGACTCCTAATGCTATTAATTTGTCGAAAACTTTATTCTGGGCTGTCTTGAATTATTTCCCTTCTCTATCCTTTAAAACATTTTCATAATAAGCGTGACTTCGGACAATGTTTGATTTGTTTTTCTCCCCTCATCCCGGTTTAGACTGAGACATTAGCTGAATTCCCTGGGGGTGATTGGATGCAATTCGCTGAAAGTCGACAGGCACGTCCTGGATGTTAGAAATTCACTTTTCCTCAACGTGACAAGGCTGAGTTCGATCTACAATTGTATTTGAAAGGGCAATGAGCGGAAAGATCTCCCATCATTAAAGCCTCCCTCTTCTTTAGCAAAATAACAAGATACTTCATTTGCACACAAACACTCAGGGGAAAAAAAATCCCCAAACCCCAACCGACCCGCGATAACTCTTTGATAAAACGCTATCTCTGCATAATTTGGGAGGGGGGGGACGACATATCAAAAGGTATCGGAGGACCCCCAAAGCGCCCATGTGATCAAGTTGACTTTTTACTTTAAATCTTGAATAAGATGTGAGTTGTAACAAGGGGATTTGCACTTACTCCATGACCCTTGTAATTGGATTAAATATAGACTGAGACGTACAAAAACATACCAAGATTGACACCTGCCAACTGGACTTCCTTATGATTGATTGTGATGCTTCGTGCTGGCAACAATAATGAAATAAATTGTATGGATAAAACAGCACATTTGTCATTTCCGTGCCATAAGAGAGGAAGGCAGCGTGTTAGGCAAGCTGTTATCTGACAGGCACGAGCAGCAGACACAACTAAAGAGCTAAACAAGGATTCCAGACATTGACAAGACAAATTATAACTTGTCACAACCTTTTTAAATTCAGAAGTTTTCAATTAACATATATATTGCTGTTACATATAAGATCGGGGTGGACTTAAAATATAAACAGGCAGGGACGGAAGGGCGGCGGAGGCTGCGGAGCCGGCACTGCCCCGGCTGCTCACCGGAGCCGCGGCCCCGGGAGCCGCCCCGCCGCCCCTGCCTGCGGGCACGGGCACGGCCCTGCCTGGGCAGCGGATCGAGCCTTGGGGACGAGCCGGTGGGACGCTGCCGCCCGCCTTTGTCCGTGTCCCAACCCGGCCGGGGCACGGAGGGGCCGGAGCGGGATGCCCGGCGCAGATAGCGCATCCCCTCGAGGTGTGCGGGGCTCCCCGGTGATGCGCCACCGCCCGCTCCGACCGGGATACAGAGCGCGGTGAGCGGCGGTGCGTCCTGCAGGGAATCGGTTTGGGTTTACGGCTCCCCGGCGGCGATGCTCGGCGGGAGATGGATGCGGGGCAGGGGCTGCCGCACCCCTCCGCGCCCGCGTAGCGCGGGCAACGCCGGGCTCCCAGCACCGGGCCGCGGGTGCGGACAGGGCCGCGCAGGGCAGAGCTCTCCGCCTCCTCTGCCCGTCGGGTCTGCAGGGACCCCTCCGGGAGCGAGGAGGGAGCAGCCCCGCGGGACCCTCCGGAGGGACCGGAGAGGGGACCCACACCCGACACCAGCTCCGCTCCCTTGAGGGACATCCCGTCCCTCGGCTCCCCTTGGCCACTCGTGACTCCCCAGCAGGGCCGTGTGTCCCTGAGGGAAAAAAGCCGAGGTCCTGCCAAAGTGGGGAACGTTCCCTTCTGGGTGTGGAGGGTCACGACACACAGGGCACGTCGTGGCACAAGGGCTTGGGCTTGGGCTTTGCAGGGTGCGCAAAGAAGCACCGTGACCTGTCGGGGTTGGCGGGGCAGTGTCCAGATTTGGTCCATCTTGTCCCCGCCAGGTCGTCACTGGGTAAACTCTGCCCTTTCCGGGCAGAGAGAGGCGGGAGAAGGCTCACCTGAGAACGGACCCAAGCCCCCCGCTCTTGTTGCGACCCCCCAAAACGCAAACGAAGCTGCTGAGCATTTTCCTCCAGGACGTGGTGCGCTTTGTCCGAGGAGATGCTGACTTGGCCCGGCCCGGAGACCATCCCCCAGGAGCAGAAAGAAATCCCGACTCTCGCAGAAAATTGTCGGGTCCCACTCGAGAGGCGACTCCAGGGCTTATACAAATATTTTTTACCCCCGTTTCTTTTGTCTGAGCGGGTTTATGCTGGGCCCGAGGTGACCAGGGGTAGAAGTGCAGGGGGATGCAGCACCGCGCCTCTCCCGGCCATCGCCGAGGGCAGAGGAAAAAGACCCTCCCCACAACCCCCCGAGTCCCAAGTTGGGAAAAAATAACTAATATTCCAAGGCGACCTTTCCATTTGCTGTAATTACTGGCAAACTCATTCCTCTAAATTAAATGCTGCAAGTGATTTGAATCCTTGTAAAGCAAAAACCAAGTTCCATCGAATTAGTTGTAGCCTGCCTGCTTTCCCCAGTGACTGCATCTATTAACATTATAATCTCAAACACCATTTTTTATGTAACACTATTGTTAGTAAATCAACTCCTCAGGTCCACAGAGACGCTGACCTCTGTCAATTCAGTGAAAGTGTAATTATCTCCCCGAATCTTGGACAGATTTAAGAGATTACATTTCAACTAAATCTATATCAATGCTAATTTTTTCCAGACTCCAGGTGCTAGGCACTCCGAAATGGTGTTTCTGCCCAGCAGAATGGGTTACAAAGAGGAGAGGGCTTGCTGTGTAGAGGGCCAAAAGAAATGAAGCCCCACATAAAATTACACCTATTTTTTGCTACAAAACCTGGTTCTTGTATGGCAAAGTTAAACAAAGCAGCTATGCTAAATTAACGTTAAATAAAGGCTAGTTTAATGCTCGGTTACAGTCAACTGGTGTATATTTGATGGCTAATTGTCTATCAAAATTAAAAAGAAAAGAACAAATGATTCGTTATAAGAAGGTGTTAAAAGCTTCGACAAAAGGACATTTCACAAATATAATATAATTGTCCTTTTGAAGCTTTTTTAATGTACTAAAGGCCTGGGACTCCCTAGATATGAATAATGGGGAGAAACGCACCCTTTTATTCCGAAAGAGCCTGTTTTAAACCAATCGCTCTAATAAACCGGCAAGGAACGGGAACCGCGTTGCTGTGATTTCCGACGGCCACTTAAATAAATAATGCCCCGGCAGTAAAAAGGCATTTAAATGTTATTTGGTTTGCGCTTAAAGAGACCTAAGCGCCTTCCTGGCGGAGAGCAGCTCTCACTTGCAAATCAACCCGTATCAGCAGGGAGAAAACAGTATTTGCAGAGCTGCGGGGATGGGGACGAGGACGGATCCTGCTTCGGGTGCCCCGCGGCCAGGCGAGGTGCGGGGCCGCCCGCCCCGCGTTTATTGCTTTATCAGAGTAATGGGTCAGGAAATATTCCACGGAGGAGGGAGGTGGGGCGGGGAGGGGGGGGGGGAGGAGGGAAAGAAAGCGAGACGGGGAGACCCGCAAAAAAAAAAAAAAAAAAAAAAAAAAAAAAAAAAAGAGGGAAAAAGTGGTAAAGCCAAACAAACAACAACAAAAAAAACCCAAACAAAAAAAAACCTCTTGTGCGAAGTTAATTCAAGAGGATGGCGGCGAAGAGGGCGCCGGGGCAGGGTCAGCCCCGCCGACTCCGCGGGTGCGGAGCGCTGCGCGGCCGCTCTGCGAGGGGAGGGAGGGGGGTCCGCGCCCCCGCGGAGGGAGTGAGGGAGAGCCGGAGTATGCAAAAAAAAAAAAAAAAAAAATGCCCCGACTAAATCATGCAGCAAGAACGACAAACCGTCTGGAAAATGGACCCATGGAGCAGCAAGAATGTACTTTTTTATCTCTGACAACTTGTATCCTAAAGAAACTATCTTGAAGATAATTGAAATTATTACAATTCATTGCTGCCTTACTTTGAGTAGGAACAATCAAATAATGAAATCTTAGTAATACAGCAAAAATTTAATTTACATTACACCACTGCTCGAGGTTTCCCTTTTTCTCTCCCCGCTTTTTTTATGCCTAGCTTCCCCTAGAAATTTTGTGCTCACACATAATTCTGCACTTTGTTGCATTATTCATATTTTCGGGGTTATTTCCCATCCCCTCCTGCCCTTTCTCCTTTAGTAATGGTCTCTGAAACTTCCAGATGCGGGGTGCAGGGAATCTTTCGGAAGGAGAGTACCCCAAAAGGCAAAGAGGGATCCCCAAACTAAGCCCAGCAAGGCCGGGGGGGCTGCTGTAGCCTGAGAGGAGATTTTGGCTAAACACCGCCTCCCACAACCGCCTCCAGTGATGAGCCAGGGCTGGGGAGGCACGGCAACCCCATCAGGGTCTGTCCTACCCGGGGTAAAGGCGATAATTCATTTTTGAAAGCTGTTCTGGGACTCAGTCCCTTGTGGGGTTTAAAAATTACTATTATTATTACTACTACAATATCACTATTATTATCATTATGACTTTTTTTTTACTATTTTCACCATAGAAATGTTCCCCAGAAGGTGTAGGGTGTCCCTGGTGATGCGGGGTGTGACTTAGGTGGTTTTTGGCAGAGCTTTGGGCTGCAGCAGGGCAGCAGGGCTCACTCACCCAGGGAAATGGGATGGAGCCAGGGTTACTCTCTGTTCCAAGGTCCCCCCTCAGTCTCCCCCTGGCTCTCCCCAGCCTCTCTCGCTGTTATTGACTGTGGTGCTGCCCGGGATGCCTGAGCCCCTTTTCAGCCTCTCACCTCGCAGACTGTGTGGGAGGCATCCTGCCTTTCAAACCAAGTCAGAAATGGACCCGGGTACATCCTCAATGTAACTAACTGTTTCTAAAAAAAAGACCATCTGGTAATTGTCTTCCTTTAGATCTTCCCTTAATTATGCTTTTAATTAAAGATGGTTCAAGGCATTGGACCACATGAAGGGCAGTAATTACAAATTACATTACAAACCCAACAGATGTAGCTCTATCTGCTGGGAAAAAGGTACCGGAATAAAATTTGACTAAACTTTAGGATAAATTAATCCGCTGCCTTGAGAACAGAAGCACATTTTTTATTATGCAGACTCTAGCCAGGATTTAAGTTCTCTGTCATGATTGTTTTCATATTTCTTTGACATCTATTGATTTGGAGGCAGCTGCAAGGCTTTGTCACAAGAGAGAAGAGCAGTCACAATATATTAGCTTGATGGCATAACTCGAATATGAGTAGGAAGGATAGAAACATGACAGGGAGCCACGTGACTGAGTGATGGGTCTCCAACAAAATAAAGAAATTAATTTTTAATAAAAAGCTTTAAAAATACCACAGCCAGTGCAACAACAAGGGGAACGACAGAACTTGTTAATTATCGAGCGTTGGAGCCCCTGAAATTTGCCCCTGAAGACTAAGAGGGGACAGGCTTTTAATTCCCAGCTAGGACTTGGCATTGAGAAGTCACAAGTAGCAAAGCCCCCGTGCTGGGCGCTCCCGGCTGGAGCCCACCCTGTCCTGGCAGCCAGGCCCGGCCTGGAGATGTCAGGGCACCGGGGCACTGCACCAGGGCTCCCGTTCCCCGACAGGCGCTGGAAATGAGCATCCCGGTTTGCCCACGATCTGCTCAGAGGCAAAACTCCGAAACCCCAAGAGGAGTTTATGCAAAGCCCCCCTCGGTTAGCGGATGCAAAGCAATGCAGACCCGATAGCCTCTGTAATGAGGGAAGGCAGTACAGGCTCAAAGATTTCCAGAGGGAATATAGCCCCGCTAATCTGTGGTCACTGATGGCTCCAGATAAGCTACTTGTAATGCATATTGCAGGGCTGCAGGAATACAGGCATATGAACTCTTCAAAATGACCTGGTTTGCAGGGCTGCCTGGCACGTCGGGAGGAGATCAAGAGACTATGGGCGTAAGGTTTTATAAAACCCAGTTCTGGTTCAGTGGATAAAGACATCACTGATGATCAAGGGGCTGTCTTTAAGTCTACCTCCAGTTCAAAGAATGCGCCTCTTCTGCGTTTTGCCAAAATCCTGTGCTAAATGGATAACTGGGAACTCAAAGTATTTGAGCAGGTTTGGGCAAGGTAACAGAATTTCCCTGTCTGGGGGAGGCTGTTTGTTAAAAGCCGTCATTGAAGTCAGGCTGGAGAGCGGGGACAGTGAAGATTCACATGTCAGACGCTCCATCAGACCATTAAAAAGAAATTAAGTTGGGATGTTTAGTTTTCCCCTCTCCCAACTCCACCTCTGTGGGAAAAGCACAACAAAAATCCAGCCAGTGCCTTAACGTGAGGGGTGTCTCCCCTTCAAGCCACAACAGAGTCTGTGATGCCTTCAGTGCCTCTTGAAGGTGAAATTGGACACAGGAGGCCTTGGATGTGAGGCTGCTCGGAGTTCCCCCTGCAAACCTCTTGCACCCACACCCTCAAAACCTTACTGCCCGTGGGAGCAACACGTGGGCACCCCAAGTGTTCATCCTGGATGCACGTGGGGTTGTACCCTGTCTCTGGCTTCCCTCTCACACACACAGACACAAGAAGGGAAGCTCTCCCTGTCCTGTCTCGGCCTTGGTTTCCATTGTGCCTCTGCTTAGCCGGGCAGGACAGGACCTGGCCCAGCTGCCTTCAGCCCCCAAAGATGTCCCGGTACAAACCAAAGACAGATTAAAACAGGCAAACACCCCTTTCACCCGACCTCAGCTGCACATTCACACTTTCACACACCCTCTGTTAATAGTGTCACATTTTCCCCTTTCTGAGGAGCACTGGCCCCTGGGAATGTTGAACCCATTTTCTCGCCAATATCTGGATTTCAACTTGCTTGTGGTGGAGGAACATGAGCAGATTCTCCTGGCTTCTTGTGGCCCTCATGTCAGGAAGGTGGTTATTTGGACAGACCTCTTTGAGTGCCTCTTAATCAGCTGACTGGGGGCTTCCAGTAATACTGTGATTTGTGATAGTCCAGTGTCAGTAGGGATGGTCACACAAACCAACGTGTGACACAGTTCACTTCCTAGACTCTTATTTTATTTCAAAATGAACAAACATAACGTTTCTCTATTTGTTCAAATTTTAGCCCTATATTTTGCTATCATTTCCCACTTTCTAAAAGTGACCCTGATGTCAAAATTCCATTATCAGAAAAGCAGAGTAGTTTCAGGCTTAGAAGTGATGTTACTGTGCAAATTACATTTGTTATCCAGGAAAACCTATGTAAAAAATGTAATTGGTCAATATAAGATTATAGATACTCCTGAAAAGCTCATAATGCTTATTTATATAGAACTTTTTGTGCATATTTGCATATCAGCAAATAAAAACTTCTGCCCTAAATTGCAATAGTGCTTTTAGATTGGATACAATATAGAAATAGATTTATTTAAATAAATGACTGTATTTATATCTACATTTTGTATTTATATTTTGTACTTATATTTTATATTTATATTCTATATTTATATTATACATGGAATAGAAACACATTTAAATAAACACATATTTAGAATATATTTATACTTTGTATAGACTATGCAGAAATAGAACATAGATTTTTATAATACTTAATTTCCTTGCGATTTGATTGCTCTGCCTATGGCCCCATGTGTCGCCATTCAGAAAGGATGCAACATGTTACCAGACAAATGTTTCTTTGTGAAATATGTGAAAGACTACAGATGTTTCACTGATCTGCTGGGTAAATCTCAGAGCCTTTTTGGTGACGTGGTCTGCACTTGTTTACATAGCAAGTAAGCAAGTGAAGCGTGCTTTTCTCCGAGTCGCAAGCCTTGCCAGAGATAAAGTTAAAGCCACATATACAGCTCTGCCTTTCACAGGTCTGATCCAAAGCTCACTGATGTGATGGACAAATTCCCAGGTCCACGTGATATGGTCACTAGGCTGAAATCACAGCTCACACAGTGCGTGATGGCGTTTAAGTCAATAACTGAATACCACAGGTTTTGTTTCTGTTCTTTTGTGATCTAAGCGCATTTTTTCCCTATGAAAGTGTAAAATTAAGCTTTTTCTTGGGAAATGAGAGTCCTTATAGCTGTTTAGTGTGGAGAACATACAGTCTGATGAATGAATTATGTGTTTCTGGGTTTCTGCCCGGTGTGTTGGGTGGGGGTTGAGAGCAGAGAGCAGATGAAGTGTGTGGAGGATCCTGTGTCTTTAACAGCGCGTCTCACAGCCGTGATCGCTATTCACGTCTGAGTCGTATTTCATGCAGTAATGATGGTGTATAAACTAGCAGTTTCAGAGGTGCAGAGTAGATGCAATAATGTTTTTGGTGCAGAAGAGCCTATTGCTTGGAGTTGCTCTGAGCTGGTGTTGTCTGCGGAGGTTCATGAGTTGGGAACGTCCGTGTGATTCACAGCAGCAAAGCCCAGCTCTGCAGGTCAGTCTGAGTGACCACAAAATCCTTCTGTAAGGCTGCCAGGCACTTTGTGAAGCCATGGTTTTAAAATGTGCATAGGTGGAATATTATGGTTTTTTCACCAATTTTAGGGACAGATTGTCTCAATTACATATTGTCATAGCAAGCAAAGGGTGAGAAAATACTCTCTCCAAGATTAACAGAAGCAAATTTAACACTTCCAAAAAGCATTGACAATTGCTTTCCTGGGAACAGCAATGTCACGTTTTAAAAGTCTAATATTTTGTAGTACAGTCCCTGTTAGATGTTTATGCTAGTCATTTTATTTGGGGCTTACCTTGCTCAGTGGTAGCAAATTAATCCGTGGTGGATCAGATACTGGAGGCTTTACTTGGAGACTGGAAAACTGCCCATTCTGCACCTCTGCCAGCATGTCATTTCCAGTGAGGTTTGGGAATAGAAGAAAATTTGGGGAAAAGAAGAATATACACTGATATATTCATCTTGCAATAAGTGGGGAAAGCTTGAAGGTGCTGTGGCATTTGGAATGACAGAAATACCCCCTGATGACAATATTCAGGGTATTTGTGGGAATTCCTAGTAATTCCAGGTTATTATATCTATTACATGGTTTTTCCATGTAATACCCAAATACCTCCATCATTAATGTGTGTAATAAAAATCTTACAGATTAACTGAAATCTGAACATTTCTCCATACTTTTAAAACTTCTTTTATGATTAGTTTAAGAGTGAGAAGTTTGGGTCATTGTTCAGAATTTTTCCCTGCTTTCTTTAGCAAACTACTAAGTTGTCCTCAGCCAGTGAGTTGCAAACCTTTGCCTGTAAACATTTGCACTGCATTGAAGTTCAGTTACATAAAACCTTGTGTAAGTGTGTATGTTTGAAGGACCCTGTGTGTGTGTGCCTTCACACACCCACAGACATGGCCCCTCAGATTCCTGGGCCTCTCAGAAAGAGAGAATCTCTCTTTTTATTACAAGGACACATTTATCTGTTTATAACCTGCTTTGGGGCAAGTATGTCAAAGGAATAACACACACATGTAAATTCCAGATGAAGATACATCAGGACAGGAATTTTTCTGTGTGTCCATTCTTACAAACAAGATTTACTGATATTGGCACTGAGAGCCAAATGCTTCCATCACATCCCCAGGTCACCAAACCCCACCAGAAATGGTAGCTATTCTTGTACAGTACAAGTGGATTCCAAAGCAAGGCAAATCTGGGGCAAAGCAGGAAAGCTGGCAAATATTGAAACTGTTCTCCTTTTCTTTTCTTAGGAAAAAAAAAAAAGTAGAAAAAAAAGAGATGTTTGTCTGACTGTAATTGTCTGGTTGTTAATTAGTGGTGTGCACCACAGTTGGGTTTGGAAGGACCCACACATGGACCTGAGCTTCCCCAGCTGGGCAGAAGCAGAGCTTTCTCTGCTTACATTACCTTTTACATGGTTTCCCCAAAGAAATCAGAAATACAAAACCAAACCCCATCACTCAGGGACAATGTATAGATTTGTTACAGTCCTTGGAGGACTGAGAATCCTAAAATCAATGACTGGATTACACTGATCCTTATCTGTAGATGTCTCATCTGAAATAGATAAAGTATTGACAGGTAGCTTCATTTACCGAAGCATTTCAGATCGCCATGTGGGAAGGCACATTGGAACAGTAATTGCATTTTCTGGTGCGAGAAATGCTTCTTAAGGAAGCCAAATCCATGACATTTGATGTGGCTGTAAGTTGCTGCTACCTCCTGCCACATGTCTGAGCATACATTTGATTAGGATATTGCTGTGCCACATATGTTTTTGCAGTAGCAACCAGACATTGCTGATTCAAGCACTGGGATGGAGAGACATGTACATATCTGAGAGAGAGAGAGTGCATGTGTGTGTGTGTGTGTGTGTGTGTGTGTGTGTGTGTGTAGACAGGCAGACAGTCTTTCCTGGAGATGTACATTTCGAGTATTTGATGCTGCCATTTCACCACTCAATTCTCCAGGTACGCATACACAGTTAAGATGAAATAATGTGATGTGAAAAATCCCAGGAATAGTCAGATCAGTGGGACTATTAGGACATTAAGAAAAATTCAGGACTGTAATATTTAATGTTATATTTTATGAGCTGTAGGAATTTACATTACCAGTAAGAGCAGGGCAGTTGGGGAGTAAAGGGGTTGTGGCCTGGGTGTAAATTTCTTTGGATCTGATATTGTTAATTATGAAGAGTTAGAGGATACAGAGCAGCAAGTGCTACATGCATGGGAGATCCTTATTGATCTAAATAATATGTGATTAATACTAACTATGACTGGCAGAAGTGTGCATGGTAGCTCAAAGCCAGATTTACACCTAGATGTGAAAATCAGAGACTAAAGATGTGGCAGGGGAAAGCTTAGTCTCTCCGAGGCTGGTGGAAGTTTAGCCATTGCCCTTCCTTTTCTCTCTCTGCTGCTCAATATTTTACTGCACATGTCACTTACTTGATCCACAGTCTGCAGGTAACAGGTAAGAGATATGATTCAGATCTTGCAGATTTTGCACTTGCACGTCCAGGTTTTCCAGACAATGGTGTGTTTTTCTAAGGCTTTTTTTTCCATGAAGTCCCTGTGTCCCGCGTGATTTCTCTGTGAGTCACATTCTGAATCCCCCTATTCAAACAAAAATCTCCCCCTTACTGGCTGATTTTGACTAACAACCATAACATCCTCAGATGGTTGTTTCAAATTCTGCTGTACTGTTAGTGCACACACACACAGCTTGCAGCTATGAATAAGTGTGTCCCAGGTCTCTTAAGTTCATGAGAGTGCAATGGAAGACCAGACATATCAATAGGTGTTGAAATTCTTAGATAATAAGGAATTTACAGCAGCTTTATTGATTTTTTTTCCCCCCTGGTCTTCAGCCATGCTCTTAGTGATGTTTATTGGACCTAGTCATATTCTTTGCATGTTTGGAGGAGTAAATTAAGCATCTGTGTTACATGCACATCTCTTGGAGCCTATGCCTGAAGCAAGACAAAAAAAGGATCTAAAATTAAGGGAGTGTTACATTTTCCTTAAAAATACCCAAAGAATGAAGCTGATACAAATAGTGTGCTTTACAGTAAACAGATACAACCAAATTCACTACTTTGAAATACGACTCTGGCCGTTTCAGTTTGAATCAAACCAAAGCACTGAAAAAATCTGTGGTAAAGGGAGGAACCATCAGTGAGGAAGAATAGATGTTAAGAGAGAGTAAAGTGTAATGAAAGCAAGCCTAATATTGACAGATTATGTAGAGCAGAAGGAGATGGGGTAGAAAAACGCAGTCAAACACAGACAGAAATATGCTGTTTAGCAGGAGGGGTCAGCTACAAGAGCAAGCTCCAATTTGTGCGATTTGCCCTTCCCCTGCAATGCAAGGCAAGATCTTTGTAAGGCAGAAAACTTTCCAGAGCCCCAAATCCTTGAGGGGAAAGGACTGAAAAGGAACAAATGAAGAGCCATCCATGAGCTCTAAGCCACCTACAGCCCACCCTCCTGCACCCCAGACCGGCACTTCACGGATCCACAGATCCAGCTCGGTTTGTTTTGGACACGAAGCGTTGCCCGCCCGTCTCAGCCTGAGAGTGTGGGACAAAACCTGCAACTCGAGGGTGACCCAGCCAGGCTTTAAGGCAAATTCTTTGTAATTTGTCCCTGAGATAGACAGTGTTTACCGGGGTGGGGTGGTGGTCCTTGAGGGGGGCTTCTGCAGACCCTGCTCCTGAAAGTATTCCTCATGTGCTTGCAAGGGATTTTGTCTGGGTTCTGAGCTTCCTTGCTGTATGCAGAGTTAAGGGTCCAACTGAATCTTTGCAGGCTCAGGGGTCTGTGCTTTAATTGTAAAGCAACATACATGAATGTAACTGATTTTTGGAGAAGAAACACATTTGATGAATATGTGGTTATGGAAATAACAAAGCAAAGCAGCCTTGCATTACAGAGCTTAGAAATAAATTTGCCATAGTTAGGTTGGATATGCTGTTTTGCAAATGATTTTTGCCTCATGTTACATGAAACAATTTTATTTTACTGATATGAGATACTCCAAAATAATAAAAGAGTCTCTGAGTATCTGGCACTTGCTTAGTACTACTAATTTATTTTGATTGTGTGCACTCTGTATTTTACCACCATTCAGCCATCTATGAATCAATCACCTGAGGAAATTCATTGAAATAACTGCAGAAATGCATTTTTGAGCACAAATCTCTCACTCGGTAGAACGCTGAAGTTTTACTAAGTGGGTTTTACCTCCAGGAATAAAACATGGCACGCACTCATTTTGCACATTTTTAATTATATTTTATTGCCCAGCAAATCATACCCACAAATATCCTCAAGTGTGTTGGGGGCTGGTATCGTGGCAGACAGATCTGTGCCTGTGTCTGAAGGGGTCACTGAAAACTGGACGTGCAAGTTCCCACACAGCAGCATAAGCCTGCTGAGTAATAACAGCAGTTCACACAGGCTGCCTCAGTGCAGCTCAGATCCAGCAAAAAATGTTTTCCAGCTTGTGCACAAATGGTAAAAATACAAAAAAATATTACACTGGCAGCAACTGCTTTCCAAACATTAATGCCATGATCACAGTCATTTTGAAAGGCTCTTCGGTGATAGGTTCATAACATGGATTAAAAGCTAGAAAAATACGGTGTTGAATAGTGCAGCTATACTCTCCCAAGCACAAACCAAGGCATCAGCTACCAGGAGAACACAATGTCACACTCCAAGTATTTTTGTGGCAAGACAAGAAGGTGTTTGTAAATGTTCAGTGTCCAGGACCTGCTTGAAACTCTTGCACTTGATTTTCGGAGGCTTTGTGCCCAATTTTCAGAGGCTTTGTATATATAAAATATCTATATAAATTATACATTGTATGAAAGAGTAATGGAGAAAAGGAAGAGTCCAGATTCTATCTCAGAATTGCAGGTTATTTCCTATTTTCACTTGTATCTGCGGAATATTATCAAAATATGAGCTGCACAGTGCAATAGGGAAGGGAATCAGTCTTGGAAGGTTTTAGACTCGTGAATGATTTCCTCTGGCAACCAGAAAACCTACCCACGCCTCCAGCTTCAGGAACAGTGAATATACACACAGAAATCCTCACTGGTCTCCATCCTGAAACCAGCTTCTTAACTTTTGGATCGCTTTTATTTAAGTTTCTTACTCTTCAGCAAAATGCAGCAGAGCTTGACAAATTCATTTTGCAAGAGAAAGTCTGCTACAACTTGTTTGCTTTCTGGCTTTGAAATGGGGATGCAGTGGAAAGTATTCCTAAAAAAAAAAAGGATTTTTTTCACTTCAGTTAAGCTAAATTTTTACGGGGACTGTGGCACACCGGGGTTTACACTGGCAGATATTAGCGTTGGTTAATAAGCAGTGTTGTTAAAAATCCTTGTGTACGTTTCAGGTGCAGTTCAGTTATTTGAGCTTGCAGATTTTGCCTTCTCAGGCAAACAAAATGGTTTTATTTGGCAAATTAGATTTTTTTTTGAATGAAAATTTACAACCAGTGTTTGAATGGCAAGAAGTTATTATTAGAAACTAAGGAATTCTGTCAAAAACCTGAAATTATAAGTATGCATTGAAGTGGATCATTCAGTTTAATCTTCAGTATCTTTGACTTCACTAAGTAGGTCAGACCAGCAGTGAATGCACATGCCATAAGATAAGGTTAAAAATCTAAGCAAAAATACAGAAAATGATCCATCCTCAAACTTGGCAACTCGAAGAATACTTAAAAACCCTCAAACTTGTTCTCACGTAAGAAAATATATTTGCAGAACGTCTATATACATTTTCTTTAAAAAACTCCCACTATTCAGAGACAGCTGTTGGTGGCAGAGGCCATCTAAGGAGAAATGAGATTATGTATGAGTTCATTAGGACTCTGTCCTTATTTTGCACAGCAGGTTGTCTGCAGACAGTGGGACAGCTCAGACAGGACAGACATGTGTCCTTGCAAGTCCCCACAGAACTACAGGAGCCACCTCAGCCATTCCTGGGAAAAGGTGCTTGAGGCTACCAGATGCTGAGGGCCTTCACAGAAAATGACTCAATGTGTTGGTGCTGCCCAAAAATATCCTTAATAGACACTGTCAGAGGTTTGGGATTGTGGCAGCTGAAGTGGGGTCTGGCGTGCAAGGCGGCTCTGGGGATGTGCCCAGCCTGAGAGGGGCCAGAATTCCCACCCCAGCCTCATGGGGACAGGGTGTGACCGGGGTAGGTGTGTTCCAAGATGTGCCCCGGGTTGGCCTGTCCCAAAATGTGACCAGGGATGGCATGTGCCATGAGGTGGTTGAGAGCAGCAACTGCCCAGGGGCAGGGCTGGGGCAGGGTGGGGGAAAGAGTGATACCTGAGTCACGGAGGTGTCACCAGGTCACCTTGGTCTGCCAGCCCCTGTGGGCATGGGGGTGCAGCCTGGGCACTGCCCTTTCCATGGGAGTTCCTGGGTGCCGCAGGGCACCTCTGCAAGGTGACAGCTGGGCAGGCAGCACCAGCCTTGGCTGCTGGGAGATGCCACCAGACAGGGAACAAGAGGGTGGTGCCAGGAATTAGTGAGCACAAATAATTTGTAAAGAGGTTTAAGTCACAAGGGTGCTGATTCCAACCTGCAGAGGGTCTGGGCAGGGAGAGATAGGCTCGGGTTAGCACTGGCCTGTGGACACAATGCTGTCTGGACTGGCCACGGTGGCTGCTGGTCCTGCTGCCCCATCTTGCCTTCTGAAGTGGCTCATCAGGGCCTTTCATAAAATTGTGGAAAGACTGTAAAAAGAGCACATTTAGGGGATCCCTCTGTCTCGTGCTTTTGGGGATTTCCCTTCCAGTCAGATGGACTGGAAATGTATACCTGAAGAAAAACCAAGCCGCCCACAGAAGAGCCTGACCCTGGGAGCCAGACCCCAAACAACAGCAAGTACCACCTGGCTCTTGAAAACCTGTCAGAGTCAAGAGCACTGGCAGCTTGGGAAGAGGCTGGCATTTGTGCTGGAGCATGCTGGGAGCATCCCAGTGCTTCACGGGGGGTTTCCTCAAACTTTCACCTTCCTGTGCTAGAAGCAGAGTGGGTGTGGGAGAGGCTGACACGGGATACTGATACGGGATGTTGATGAGCAGTGAGGGAGCTGGGATGCATCCTGCTCATGCAGTGCCACACACTGCAGCCAGCCATCGCTCTCTGGGGTTGGAGGAGGCCTTGAGGGAGGATGCCCCAAACTGGGACTGACCCTGCACCACAGCCCTGCAATGTCACAGCTGCAAGCGGGCACTGTGGGCTGGGTGCTGGCAGCAGTGAGCCCTTCCCAGGGCCTGGCTGTGCCGGATCCTCTGCTATGAGCCTGGTTTTGGTGTCACTGTGGCGGGACCCAGCAGGACTGCCCAGGCTGCCACCCTGGTTCCCTCTCCCTGCCGCCTGCCAAGCGAGCGGCACAGGGGAGCCAGCGGATAATGCGCTGCATTGTGCTCTCCCAGCACCTTTTCCCCCTCCACAATCTAACCATTGTGCTTGTTTTATCGCTATTAAACCTCAGATGAACATCAAAGGGAAAGAAGTTCATCAAAACAGGGGCAAGACAAAAGGCTTTTAAAGCGCGGTTATCATGCACGGAGCAACGCTGTTCAAAGGCAGAAAAGTTCACGTTAAATATAGACAACCTCCCTGGCTCTGCTTTAATGGGGGAGCACCTGGTGGCTCTGGGTGCCATCCCACAGCCCTACTTGTTGCTGGAGCTGTTACAGCACATCCCTCTCTGTTTTCAAGGCACTGTCAGGTGTGGGTGCCGGAGCCGGCCGAGGCTGCTGATGTGCAGGGAACAGGCAGCAACGGCCTGGGAAAGCACATGCTTTATTCATACAAGTGAGTGGCACTTTCTGCTCAAAATATAAATAGTGAATGTTGTTTTCTAATGAAGTGCTCTCTAATGGCAGCTGGGAGACTTTGGTTTTCCCCCGGAATAAACGCTGGGAACTCAAATAACCGGGAATAGTCTTGCAATTCACAATCATGTTAATAAGCTATAAACTGTGTAAAATGTACTGGCCGCTGGAGAATTGTAAAATCCGGCTGCAGCTCATGCACAAGCTCATTTTTTTTAACTAAAAAGCAAGAAGAGACCCAGTGGGAGATGGGCCGAGGGAAGGGCTCATTATGTGATTATCACTACTTGCCAGGGGAAGGCAGAGTGGGTCTCCTTAGGAACATGTCCATTGGTTAAGGTCACGTTCCCAGACTGAGTCCAAGGTCTGCTCCAAAGTCCCTGACACCTGGGACAAAAAGTTGGTGATGTCAAAGGGAGTTTGATCTCAAATAAGTATTTATTATTTACTTGATTACTTACCTTTTTCCCTTAAATAAGATTTTTTTGTTAAGGCAAATTTACATCTTACCATTTCCCATTCAGTAGCTGTTCCAGTGAGAGAAAGCACAACAAAGTGGAGCAGAAAGTTAGAAATATTTCAGCTCATATTGAAGGGGGAGAAAAAACCTCATAGTCTCAGAGACAATGAAGGATTTTTTTTTCAAATATCCGTGGAGAAATACACTGTTTATGGATTTGGAGAACTAGATCATGGAAAAGAAAGAGAATGTCTCCTATTTTCCAGCCTTGCAATCATGGAGCATACCAAATTACTGTTGAGGTGATGCTCATTTTGTGCCAGAGATAGTATATGGCACGAAACAATTTTCATTCTCAGCTCTAGGTAAAAATTTTGTTACCACAGGCTTACACAGGGACAGACTTATTCAACCCAAAAGTGGAAGCCTGAGGATGATGGGCTGTAAGGCCTGTTTTGGTAGGTAGTACTTTCTCTGTGAATACTTTCTCTGTGAAACCCATAAAGCAAAAGGTTTTGTGGGCAGAGTGACACCTTTATCTAAAAAACCCACCCCTGCTATTAGTAGCCAGAAAAAGGGAAAACAGCAAATACAAATAAATATCAGAGAGGGGGAAAAAAACCCCTCAAAGTCTTGTAATATGAAGGCCAGCTATGCCTTCTCCACTAGCTTATTTTTAAAAGTGACCCATGCAGGGAATATACATGCCAAAGAAGTCCACAGGCTGAGGTATTTCACGGTGTGGTCCAGACAGAGGACATTTTTTTTAAGTCCATATGAAGCTGAACACAAAGATAATCCACAGCTACAGAAAGCCTGCAGGTTGCTACAAAACCCCCAAGAAAGCCTCTGCAAGAAAGGGTAAACAATTAACACAAATTTTAAATCAATGCGCTGTCACCTTAATAGGCAGCGAAGTCAGCTAAGATGGGTGTAATATGATGAGACAGTTTAATTCTTGTTATGACATTAGCTGCAGACTTTTACAACAGCTGAAAATGCTGGAGTGAGAAGAGTTTCCAATTATCACTGAGCTCTGATACACAACTCTGGATTAGACCAAGGCATGAACAAGGGCTCCTCAGCCTGGCAAGCAGCATGGAGCAAAGGCTGTGGAAGTTTCCAAAATCCGAGGAGGATATTTTTCCTTCTCTCCTCTTGCTGATACACTCATGAAAAGGTTTATTTCATACAAAATAAGGCCATTTTTAAGAACCTTGCAGTGAAACCATCCCCTAAGCTGCGTGTGCTACGGTATTATACACCATAAATCCATACATCCAGGAGGTGAACTGAACCAATCTGAAACGATTCTGTTTTCCCAGCATTAAGCTTCGAAAAATTAAAAGTCACCCAGGCTTGAAGGCAGATAGACAGGTAATAAGCCATGACAGCACTTCACGGGAATCCGCAGGAATAGGCAAGTAGGTCTGGGTGTCAGCCATATAAATATGATCATCAGACCCACAGCTCCGAATAATGCGCCAAGTGCGAGCATGTCGATATTAAAGGCAAGCGGGCTGTGAACAGGAGCCCGAGGCAGTGGTGAGTTTAGCTGATGGCCTGTCGGCTGGGGAGGCTGCACCCCTTCTCCAGAGAAGGACTGGGAGCCTGGGAATGCAGATCCCTGAGCTGACATCCCAGGATGTCACGGGCTGCAGTTCCCACACCGGTATGAAGGCTCTCCTTCGGGATAGCACAGCTGCGCTCGCAGGCAGGGGACTTTGTTTTTCATGTTTTGGGGTGGTTTCACCCCAGTTTTATTTCATAGCTTGTTTTTGATATTTTTTTTCCTTTTTTTTGTTTGTTTTTTTGTAGACCTTGCAAGAAAAACACTCCTCCTGGACCCTGCTTGCACAGGAGAATTTGTCATACCGAAGCACACACCTCTCTCATGGCTTTTGTCCGTCTCTTGGGGGCAATTGCAAACGTGGGGAAGTAGTTGGGTGGTTTGAAAATGTGACTCTTTGACCCAAAGATGTCTCATTTTGTATCACTCGTGTCACATTCCTCTGCCTTTTTTAAAATATTGCTTTTGGAAAAATGGGTCACTGTTTCCTTTTCAGATCATAATGAGAGAAATCGTTTTGTCAGGCTTCTCCCTGTACAGTCCTTCTGAGTTTCCCCCATGTTATTTCCCATAGCTGAGAATATAGGCTCTAGAAAGGAGAAAAGTAGACTGGTAAGAGGGTAACTGGGAAAAGCCCTACCCTGAGCTGGGAAAGGTCTTTGCTGAAAAATAAGTTATAATTCACTAAAAGGCCTTTTCCACTCTCATGAAAGCCTCATGAGTGCTCCACATTGACTGATTACATCCCAGAAGTTCCCCCCCTTCCCAGTTGGGTAAGGCCTTTGCTGAAAAATAAGTCGTCTCTCTCTAAAATGCCTTTTCCAATTCTTTTAAAAGCCCCGTGAGTGTTTGCAGAAGTCACCTCGGGTAGCTTGGACCACAGAGAGCAGAAAAGGGTCCTGCAACCTGGGGCACTGTCTGGCACCAGGCAAGGAAAAAGAGGATGTAACAGAGGGAGAAAAGCTGAAACTCCACTCCAACCCCCCAAATCCTAGCAGGAGAGACCAGTCTGAAGTCAGTCCTTGTTTTTTTCTTTTGCAACACTCTTTATTTGGCAACTCATTTTTAAAAACATTGACCTGAAAAGTTGCTGTGTCATGCAGTACCCTATCCTGCCTGGTAAGGTAAGCTAATTTCTCATTAAAATGGTTGGCTTCCAACCTCCTCCCCTCCCTGGTGAATGAATAAATAAATAAATACACTTGGATTTGTCCTCGATATGCTCTCTCTGCTACTTCCAAAGCAGAAAGGGAAGCTTTGAGTCTGGCACATGTTGTCCTCTCTCAGCTGATCCGAGGGCTAAGGGACAGCTGAGGGGTGGTCTTGGAATGGTCCAGAGGCTTCTGAGGTGCATCGTAAGGGCACCTGCACCCCTTGCAGGTGCCCAGTGTCCTGCAAATCACTCCTTACCTGCTCAGATCTGTGCTCAGTCCCTTCATGGGCAGTTTCCCTACCCTGGTGCCACCTGCAAAACTCTCAGTTCAGGATGTCACTTGCTGTCTGCTCCTCTCCCAAAAAAATTCACCTCCAGCTTTTTTATTTCATGATGCCAAATCCCTGGAGTGAAAAGGGGATTTCATGCCTTTATATGGAATTGCAAACCTGTATTAAGCCTCAAAAGATGTTTTTATCAAAAAATCTCGACAGCTGCCAACTTCCCTAAATCCAAAACTATCATTACACATTTAGTCTTAGGCAGGGGATTTTTCTGGATCTTCCCTCCTGACCCAATGATAAAGCCAAGTTGGTTTGAGATTGAAGATTCATTTATCTCTCCTTGGTAATTATCTCTATTACTGCCCACAATCCTTCCCAATCTTTTTAAACAACATCCTGCTATTAAAGCCACTTGGCAAGCATTTAAAGCCCTGGGATAAGTTAACCATGCACAAAATATCCCACTTGGGGAAGGATCCAGCTATAAAAATAAATGGTTTACGTTCCGAAGGCCGTGGTTCAGGATGGGTATTCTTCATTTGTGAAGAGAGGTCATCATTGCTGACAATAAAATTATGTAGGACCTGATCCTCCCCCACTGAGCTCAATAGCAAAATCCCTCCTGATTTCAATGGTGTTTTCCGGGGTCAGTCGCCGGGAAAGCCGACATTCCACAAAGTTGCTGAAAATCTATAATTGGATATATTAAAAGGGCTTTCAAAGAGATGTCAGATTTGGAGGCTTAGTGTAAACTGTGCTGCAAAGGGGATCATTTCGTATAACTGAATCAATAAAGCTTTTTTTTTTTTAGCGTTACTTTCCTACTTGATCTCTGATGGCGGAAAAGCTGAGCTCTGGAGGAAGTGCTGGGAGCCTGGTTGGAGTGTGAGCCACTGTCTGGTGGGAAAGATCCTGCCAAGTGACCTGGTGTCAGTTATGAGGGGTGTAATCCTGCAAGTGTTTGATTCAGTGGCTTTGCTTACACTTTGGAGGTAACTCGTGCGTGTAAGTACTGGAATACTGAGCCCTTATTTTCATGGTGTTGCTGGTCTCCTGTCACAACACATCTCTTTGGGAGATATGATTGAGAGTTTTGATGAATTTTGCTGTGCCTTACATGTCTATATTTAGTAAAACGCAGCTTAGTTTGTATCTTTGGAACAAGATATGGATTTATCCCCCAAATGCATTTTTTTAAACTCATGGGCTGTACTTCAAAGTGTTCTTTAACGCCACTTTGAAAATGCTCACTGGTAGCTCTTTAGGAACTGGAAATCTTCCATTTCTACTTACATGGTGCTTTTCTGGCTGATGAGCATCGTTTTCCTTTTGGTTCTCACACAGAGAAAGGGGTGCTTGGCACGGAGCAGCTGTACCAGGCAGGGCAGGCACAGGGACAGCCACCTCAGGAGACAGACACCCTTGTGCCTGAGGGGTTCCCCCTTTTCCAGGACCCTGGGGAAGGGACACCAGAACTGGGTTTGCTTCGGGTTGCTTCACCCTTGCAGCTGCCTCATTGTAAACATGTGAGGGATCATCTCCCCTCCAGTGTCCCCACGGCTGTGCAGGTGGGGACGGGGAGACACCCACAGCTCCCACAGGTGACGCTGCCACTGGGACACACCGCAGGTCCCCTCTGTAGTTCAGTCACACTTTCCCATTGTTTCTCTTTCCATACCATGTCAGTGAAGCAGTCCTCCATGGGGCCGCAGTGACAAAGCTTGCTCCTAGTTCCTGAAGAGCTTGATGGTTTTTTCCCCTTTCCTTTTCAGTGAAAGCTGAATTTCAGTAGAAGCTGATGAGACCACCGTGGAGAAATGCTGGTTCACCACACTGGCTAGTACCAGCTTGATCTGGCTCCAGCTCCGGGATGTGCAGCCTACAGACACATTAATGAAAAGAAATATTCTGAAAAGGATGAGTCAGCTGGAGGCCGGTGGGGAGAGCATGAGGGATCTGACTGGAATTTAAAAAGTTATGAGGCTACATGTTGTTTTGAGCTCTGCCAGTGGAGAGAAACTCATACACGCGAAACGCTTTGTCATCTGACACAATTATGTTACTTTGCTGATTAGCTCATAAACTCTTTTCAAAAATGCTTTTAGGCAATAGTAAGTTCATGGAATATAAAAAGTTCCCCCTCACAGCATCAACAAGGGCCTGCTTTACGTGTTACTGAGAACTGTCTTCACAAGAACCCCACCAGACTATGGAACGGCCATGAAATTTTTCTCTTACAATGTGTTAGATGACTTACCCATTAAAACAGTGGAGGTATCTTCACACCTTCACTTCTGTGCTGTAAGTACCTCTATGCTGATGTGAGCCATGAATAAATGCACTCTGGTAGCACAGTCTGCATTTCTCCACTTGATTTTTTGTACTTTTGCACTGACTGCGACATCAGCAGTTTGGCATGAGGCTTCTTCACTCCTTCCTCCAGCCAGGTACTAATATGTCCTTCCTGGCTTCTCTGGGAAGCAGAGCCCATCATTTGTATAACTTGCAAGGCAGACAACTTTCAAATGTATGAGGTTTTGTCTGCATGGTTATTTAAATAAATGACATCAGAATTACTTCTATTTGTTGTGTGAAAATATATGCTTCCCGTTCCCTTTTTAAAAAGAGCTGATTCACTCAGTCCCAGTTCCCAACCTGGTCAGACTAGTGAGGGGAGTCCGTGCTCATTTCTGGAGCATCTCCAAGCAGGTGGTTGGGAAGGAAATGCCGCCCTCTCCGACTGGCCACCTTTTACAATTGCACTATGTCTGCATTCCTTCATCCTTCCTCCCAATGAACCTTGTCATTTACAGGGATGCTGACATAAACTGCATAACAGGTCCTGAGAAAGAAGGGTATCCACTGCTGAGCACAAGGCATAGCTAATTGCTACCTCCTCTGGATGGAGTAGGTCCCTCTCTCATGTGGGTAAATGAGCCACCAGTTCAATCAGACTAAAACAGAAGAGGTGATTTCTCCAAATGATTTCCTGAGATCTTTTGTGTGGAGCAGGGAAGTACTGGCAGTGCTTTATCGCTCTCACTGACATGGTGTGAGAGGTTATTCCCCAGCTACCTGGGATGGTTGGCAAAGGGCCTGGTGTGGGCTCAGAGCCATTAGTGGTTTTCACTGAGGGCTTGTAGAGGACCTTTACACTGGAAAAAGAGGCACTGGTGAGTTTTAGAAAAGGAAACTCAGTTTCCACCCCAGGAAAGTGCTGGAACAAATAATCGCAGAACTATTTGTAAACATTTGGGTGGGGGGAAGGTACTAATGGGGATTTGTCAAGAATAAACTTAGTTTGTTCCAGTTATTTTCTGGGACAGGGGAAGTCCCTGGAGAGCAGTGATGGATGTACCGCTGACTCCAGTTTTCTCTCACTTCAGGAAGGTAGTGTTTCTCATGATGTTCTCTTGAACAGAGCTGGGCAATGTGATTGAGATGAAGCTGTAAAAATGCAGAGGCAACAGGACAGGAGTGGATTCAGGGCCAGTTTGAACTAGTGGTGGGTTGGGCTTTAGGACAGTCAGACTTGCAAGCAGCCATTGCTAAATTGTTATTCCTGTCCTGCACAGTGGAACTGATGTTACCGAATTCCTGTCTCAGATGATCCCAAGCAAAGAGGACCAGTGGTATGTAGGGAGGTGGGATGGCATTCAGGATGACCATGTTGGGCTGGAAGAAGCAAGGTACAGCATAGGAGGGATGGGCCTGTTGTAGCCAGGGATGAAGTGAAGCACAGCCAGATGAGTGTCATGCTCCTATTTGGATGTTATGCTTCAGGAGCAACAGAAATGCTTGAAGACACTTCAGTTGAGTGCTGAAAATTGTGAAAGACTTGGAAAATACAATTTATGGGGAACATATGAATGACCAGGGATTGCTGATCTTAAAAGAGGGGAAGGTGCTGGGGAGGAAGAGATTACAGCAACCTTCAAGTACATTAAAGATGGTGACAAAGGGGAAGACTTGTTCTTTGTGTGCATCCTGGGTGGGATTGGAACAAATGGGGTTAGCGTGCCAAAAAGAGATTCAGTTCAAACCAAAGGCGTGTCTTCCTTGACAGCAAGGCCAGTGAGATGCCAGGACAGGCTGCTGGGGTGAGCCATGAGCGTCTCAGGGACCCAGGAGACCTGGTTTAGGTGCAGAAGGATGGTCCAGATGATCCACTGAGATCTCTTTCTGGCCCCTTTTTATTTTTTATAATGCCATGAAACAATCCTACAGACTTCATTAGGCTACCTCCTGGAATAAAATTCCCTCCATGGGCTTGTTTCTTTGCCACAGCTCACCTGTGTGATCCCTCGCTCTGGTGCGAAGTGGGTGTGAAACGCTGCTGCTGGGATGTGTCGCTGTCCTACACCTCCGCTCCAAAGTGCAAATAACTCCCCGGGCTGCGAGCCGGGGGACGGGCCCACGGTAAGCGATGGGCTCTGATTGATGAATTTTCACAGCAGGTGAGAGCAGCAGGAGACACACACATTACAGATTTCACGTACAGATAGTAGCACTCTGAAAGACAAATTGAGTGAATACCTCAGGATGTGGCTGCTGGGTCAGCCTCCAGCATTACCCAGTGGCAGACAAATCCCTGCCCTCAGCTCTGGCAGGAGGCATCTCCCGAGATGGAGGGGGTGACACCGCCCCTGAGACCAGCTCCCAATTTTCTTCATTACCTGCTCTAAGCTTCTCCCAAAGATAAGTGGTTCTTGTGCAAAGCCGCTAATTTAGTCCCAGCAAACAAGAAAATAAGTCTGGATGTGAAAGGCTGGTGGGATTTTGACAAGATGCATGTAGAGGTTGGACGACTAGTCTTAATTAGGCCATCTTTGTTTACATTTGATGTTTATCAGCTAATTGGCATGGCAAGGTGTGAGTCACACAGCTTCCCTCTGGCATGAAATCAGTTCGCAGGAGAAAAACTGGGAGAACAAATGATCCCAATTATAAGAAAACCCACTGTGCTAATTACCATCCCACGGACTACGGAGCCTCCCACCCGCGTCCTTGCCCAGCCGCCCGCCCCGCCATCTCCCGTGCCCGGGCCCGGCGCCGGCACACTCCTCCCGCCCCTCTGCCCAGCCCCTCGCTCTGCCTGGGACCCTCCTCTGTCACTGCAGGAGCAAAGGTGATGCTTCACCAGCTGCTCACTTCCTGCCCCACAGCATTTCCCTGGGACTGAGCCTGCTGCCTGCACCGCTGCCCTTTTTATTCCCCCTCTCCACTTTTTTTATTTTGGATTGGTGTGGACCATGTCGCAGCAGCAGCAGCTCGCAGGGAGTGTCTCATGCTCCCAACGTTGCGATACCCATCAAGTCAAAGGCTGTAAGTTGGTGCAAAGTTGGTTTCCTGCTCTACCCTCCTTCTTACTGCCATGGCACTTGACTTTGTTGCACGTGCTCACACATACTTAGGTGTGTATGTACATATGTATGTACTGTAAATCTCCATCTTTCTCCCTCTGTCTCCCTCTCTCTCCATCCTTTGGGGAGATGTGTTGCCCCTATACCCTTTCAGGCCTTTCCCCCATACACTAAGGGTCCAGTGTGCAGGAATGTTTCTTGGCTGCCCTTGAGTTGAATGATGATCCTGGAGGCTTGGAAAAGCCACAAAGCTCAATGCTCTCTGTCTCCCTGTGTCTCTCTTGTCTTCCCTTCCTAGTAGGGGTAACAGATGGCTGAGGCTTTCACCAACAGTCCCGAACACATTGTCACTCCCAACTGAAAGTGAAATATTCAGTGGCATTTAAATTAAATAGACTCTAATGCTTCAGTAATATTAATTACGGTTTCATTCATCCCTGGCCTAATAAATCAACACATAAAGATAGGATGATCCTGTGGCTGGCAGCAAAGCAGGGCTATTCTGCCCTTTGTAAGGTTATGCACACAAAGCCCCCATTCTTACAGGGACATGATGGCCCCTGCAAACATCTGTGCTCAGCACCACTTGAGGAGAAGCCAAAGTGGTAACATTTAAACTTTTCTTGTCCAATTTGTCCACGCAACGGGGCTCAATTCAAGAAGAACTTGCAAGTTAAAATTATAAAACCCATGTTAAGTGGGTGAAAATTTTTCAGCAGTTCGGCCGGGGGGGGGAGGGGGGGAGGGGGAGCAGATTTATTTTGGCAGCATCAGGAAGCCAAGGGCAGGACGTCCATTCTCACTGCTGAATTTGTTACCCCAGCTTCAACCTTTAAAAGAGGGGGGTGGGGGTGGAGAAGGCTGGAAGGGTTTGAAAACCTTATGGTGCTAAGCTAAATTTCAAGATTTGGGGATGCCCTGGGCAACAACTTTTCACACAATTTTTTTTTTGTGTGTGTGTGTGAATACCACAGGGGAAATAAGCTCTGCACTTCACCAACAACAGGTTTTTTCCCCTCACCGCTATACATATGTAAAAGGAGGCTAATATAACTGTTGAAGAAAAGATCACTGCTAGTAAATCTTCTGGACACAAAACCCCCTACTTGTGGTGCTTCAAAGCTGCCCAGAGCTACCAGTTTAACCCAGAAGTCCCAACTCAGGGCTGCTGATTGGAAAACAAAAAGCCGTGTGCTTGAAAACTTCGCTCCAATTGTTATGCAGTGAATGCGAGGTTTTCATACAGCAGCTTTACTTGACCAAATGACTCCTAAGTATACAAATGAAGAGCTTGTCACCTACACAGTTTGGCTCCTTTAGAAAGATCCAGCTAGAGTAGGTTTATAATGAAAGTAAGTATATTATAATGACAATGCCATATCTTGCACGTGCATCACAGAAAGCCGGACCAGCTGAAAAAACAAAATGAAATGGGGAAGAAAACAAAACAAAAAAAAGGCCACAGAGCTGTTCGGTGAAGCACTGGGAAGGTGTAATTCAGCAGCGGCCCTTCTGGGAGGCAGCGGAGAGGAGCAGCCTCGTTTCCTGCAGAGCCGCAGCCCCTCTCCGGCCGTGTTTCGTTGTGTTGCCCTGCGGTGATGTCTGTGCTGCAGACACAGACTGGCACAGCGGGGCTTCAGCAGCACGGCAGCCAGCAGTGATCTTGAGGCGGCCTGAAAGGAGTGATGGGGAGCGTGTTTCTGCAGGTAGCACACACCGGCTCCCGGTCCTGCGCCGAGCCATCGCCTTTGGGAACGCGGTCCCTGAACGAGGCCGGTCTGTGCCAACAAGCCGACCTGTAGTTAAGTGCTTAAGGAAGGGATTTTCAGAGCCAATCCCTTAAGCAGAAAACTATTTAAACTACCCTGGGACTAAATACTGAGGAGCTTACCCTAAATTCGCCCAGGTGGAGTTTTCCACTAATCCTTCTGGACCGCCTCATGGCTCTTCTAGTCCGTGCCGAGCCAGTAACATCAGTGCTGTGTAGTGCAGGTATTTCAGTCCAGGTGTCTCACCGATGGTATCTGCCACTGTCAGCCTGGGGTTATCCCACTTAAACCCCATTAGCTGCTCGGATAATCCTTCCCTGTCGTTAATGCCTATCAGTTTGACACCTTTTGTGTGCTGTCTCTAGGTGTCCCAAAAATGGCAGTATTTTATGAAGGAACTTTCAGACAACACTACTTACCTGTAGCCCATGCCCAGCCCAGCTGCTGGGGGACCAGCATGGTCAGGCTCCTCTAGTTTTGGAGCTGTGCTTCAGGTTGCTGGGCAGCTGATGCCAGGCTGCCCATTCACTGGGGTGTGTCTGCAGTGCTTTGGCAGCCCTGGTTGCAACTTTGTCATGTCACTGTTTTCCACCTGGAATTTCAGAACATTGGTGTGTTTGCTTCAGGGATATTTTCTCCCTGTTCTTTATCATAGCAAAAAACACAGTGTCTCCTGGCTGGCATGCAGAGTGGGCACCATCCCTTCACCGCTATTTGTGTTACCCAGAGCAGGACATGATGTACATTAAGAGAGGGACTGATATGTAGCAGTTCCCTGTGGGTGGCTTTCAGCAGTAGCTATCCCTGAAACGGTGCAGGGCTTAGAAGGGATGATGGTAGTGATGGGATGTGCCAACCACCTCATGTTCACCCTCCCAAAGCAGCTCCCACAGAGCCTGGTTGCAAGAGTGGGGCTGAGTTCTCACTGGTGAACATCCTCTCAACACAAGAGCAGGTGCAGAGCCTCTGGAAGGACTTCTTGAAATCGAAGGAGAGACCAGCCTTCCTCCCCACTGCTTTGCCCTCTCTCAATTTTTAGGCTTTGCATCTCATGCAGCACATTCAGGTGTCCCCTGTGTTCAAGGAATGGGTCTGGGAATGCTTCTTGGGAGGCAGAAGCCTCTTTTCTGTGAGGAGGAAGCCTGACACTGAAGATGGGTGCCCGTGGGCCACTGATGGTCCCTGCCATGACTCCAAGGGAGAGCACAAGACAAGATCCTGGTGGCGAGGCCAGCACTGAGTGAGAGGCAGAGCAAGGGCAGGGCTGCAGGCAAGCAGCCAGAGCCCCCATAACTGGGAATAAAGACAGGAAGGGGCTGTGCCACAGGGTCCTGGAGGCCTGGGGAAGCCTCTCGGGGAGCAGCAGCTGCTTCTGCACCACAGGGCACGGCTTGTCCTCTCCCGGCTGCGATGTCGCTGCCTCCACCGGCCTGCCTCTCCAGGCAATTGCCGATTACTCCTGTGCCTAAAGCTGGCCCCGGGAGTCGGGCTGGCAGGGAGCTGCCCGGCTCCTCAACGCTCCAGCTGGCTCCAGGGCCGTTGCAGCAGCTGAATGAGGAGGACGCACTCCCCGGCATGTCCTAGTTCCCATCAGCTGGCCGGAGCAGACCGTCAGCCCGTTACAAACAGACAAGGGGAGCACGTGTTGCTCCAGCCCATCCTCACCCCAGCCGATCTCATTCAGCATCACGAGAAAAAAAACCCCAAAAAACTGGGGCAGGAGCTGCCTGAGCCCCGTGGTGTCCTGATGGGGTGGGGGTCCCTGCACTGGCAGCGGCCCCGGGGAGGCAGCACATGGGGTCAGGGGCTGCCACGCTGTGGAAGCAAGAATAGAAGACACTGCATAGGGTTTTGAAGGCAAATGTGGGTCCAAAGGTCGCTTGTTTTGCTTTATCCATTCAAAATTGTTTATAGTAACCTAAAATGAGTCTCCTTTGACTTCTAGTTTGGAAAAAAAAAAAAAAAGATATTTAAAGTGTCAGGACTCAAAAATTTGTGTGTGGTCATGCAAATCAACATTTTGTCCTACCCCTACTGCAGGAAGGTTTGAGGTGCTTGAAACTGCTCTTTACCAGCTGTGCTACTGTCCCAGTGAAGGGTCCCTGTCAGGCTCTAGTCTTTAAAGCCCATCTAATTCCATGTACTGGCACCTATACCAGTAACCAGTGGATGGGTTTGCTGTCTGGGTCATGTATAAATACTTTACAAACCCATAATTCCTTCATTTAGGCCACATTTCATTCTGAAATACTTCTCCATGGCCTGGTCTGCAGACAAGGAGTTACTCTTTGAGGAGACTGGCCTGAAAGATACCTCCTCCTCACTTATTTATGAACCACAGGAAACATTTGAATGAATAATGTTGCTAAATCCTAGATAATAGTTACTGAAGTCCCCTAGCTTTAATCAAGGAAGCATTGTTCAGTCTGTAGATGAACACAAACTTTATTATCCCTTCCCCAAGCAGAGGTTTTTCAGTAATACAGAAAGTATTACATCAGCCTGTACATCACCCCCAGCTGGGGACATTGGCAACTTTTACCAAAAGTACAACATACCACGTTAAACCTTGACTGCTTCTGTGCTCAGACATAAACCTTATTCAACCTGTTATGAGCTGACAGAAGAATAAGTTGAAAACCAATTTTTATATGGCAGAGATTAGCAGAGAACATTTCACTGAATTTATCTCAAGATATAATTTGCTAACACCTTTTTCTTCCTTGCTCAAAACATTCTCTGGTAGTTATTTTTAGTAATAGCATATATGTTTCCTAGTAAGGCACCTTGCATTTAATAGTAATAAGAAATAACATTATCTACTTTTTATGATTGAAGATTAAGGAGTCTATTCTAATAGCTTCAGTTGTCAACACAAAGTCCTCTGGTACTATGTTTCTTAGCTTCCCTGTTGTAAAAGAACATGTCTATGTAGATATTATTAATTTATCATTGCACAAAACAAAGTTTATGAACACTTAATATTTAATGTGCTGTGAATTTAATAATAAAAAATTAAGACTCTACCTTACATCATTTTTTAACTACCTGATTTTTATTCTTCTCATTAGCTCTTTATGGTTCTATTCTGAGACCTTAAACCCCTGATTTGGGTTTAAAAGCATTTAGTTGTGTATACTGAAATGTAAATACTTAACCTCTAGCCTAGTTGGATGCAAGGACAACACCATGATGGTATTAAGCACCATGACATTGCCACCATATGTGGAACATAAGGATACAAATACAAAGCTCTACCAAAGTCAGTTGAGCCGCCCCAAGTTACACGATCTGAAGACCTGGGTCCTCTTGCTTAGTAACTCCAGCAGACAGGCTTGCTGTTCCTTCCAAAGGCTCTGATGCTCTTTGCACTGATGCTTTGCCTGGCCAGTGGGTAGGCACCCGTTACAGCTTCTCCAAGGGCCTGTGCTGCTTCTGTCTGTCTGAGTAGCTTCTTGCACAGGCATGACTGAAAAAAAAAAATAAAAGAAGAAGTTTTATATCACAAAATATTAACAGATCTTACTTGTTATTTTGGCTTCAGCTTCCCACAGCACAACCTGATGGATGGATCTCATCATTATCAGGAATCACTCTCCAGGTGCTTAAAATAAACAAAGCTGCTCAGGGTCTCAAATTGGGGAAAGGCCCTTTGGATGCCAGTGGCATCAGAACTGCGTGTACCAACCCCAGCTGAGGATCTGGCTCTGCTATGTCTCAACACACATATGCGTATGGTATTTAATTTTGTTCCTACAGCAGGATGCATTCTAGATTTCAAGCTCTGAACATCGTTCACCCTCATTTCTTTTTTTTTTTTTTTGCATTTGTATTATCTAGCCTAGCTGTTGAGGGTTTAGTTAGAAGAATAATTAATGTTCAGTTGATAATCTGAATCCCAACAGCTCATCCCAGACAATGTTTCTTGACAGCAAATTCTACACCACAGAGAATAAGGGACAATTTTGCAAATGTCAGAAGATGAGGACTGCATGCAGAAATGTAGCCATATTTGCCAGCTCACCCTGTCCTCTCTGCCCTGTGCCCCTGACATTCCCATTGCACCATTTCTGAGACACAGACCCCGTTTGAGGTGACGGTATCCAAGCATTTGTGTATTTAGGAACACGCATAACCAGACATGCATTTAACTAGACATTTGTACATGCAATTATCTGACCTGCACACCCAACACGTGTGTGCCTTGTGGGGTTTGCACATCCTGCAATCTGAAGTAGCCGAGCTTTTAAGTGGCTGCAACAAAAATAGAGAAGAAGCCTTCATTTAAAAAAAAATAATCTGGCAGTGATTTCACTTTTTGTTTTCCTAAATGAGACAGAAGGCAAATGTTCTCCAACAAAAGATAAATGACATTGAGAGGTGGAACATTAATATGCCTGATTATGGGAAACAAGCAGGATGAGCCTGAAAGGAAAGAAACAACAGGTGATAATCCCAAAGCAGAGAGCCGCTGTCAGTGCTGATCCTTCAGAGAGAAGGAGGTACAGGGAGAGGAAAGAAGTGCTACTGTTCATAAAGAAGACATTTAGAAAATTACCAGGAAAAGATTTGGAGTAGAAAAAACAGGTTGTTGGGAATGGAGTTAAAAACAATAAAACTAGGGACTGATGAGCATTGCATGTCACCAGGCCCCCTTCAGAAGGACGGACAGAAGGAAGGCTCACAATTGCCATTGGCAGCTCAATTTGATATCCAGTGAGCACCAGCAGGTGCTTTTACTGGTGGGATAGCACCCCCTGGACCACCACACTGCTTCTTCCTATGGAGAGGAGGAGACCTGCATGAGCCTGACCTTGCAGAAACCTGCACGGTACCTGCAGGTACTCAAGAGGAGATGAAGATTTTGTGTCTATGTTTTATGAGCTAAGGCTTCACAGAGTGCACTGGTGCTCCCCTGAGCTCCACAAAAGTGCTCACCGTTTTGACCACTATCAGAAGGTGACACACGCTCATCAGGGAGACATTTGGCATTAATGGCCAAAGTATCCCAATAGGTTGTTTCATGGTATTACAACTGTGATTACGGTAGGAAGTGTGGAAAAAGGCCAGCTTCTTACTAGGCACGGTAATTTCTAGCTATTTCACTGGAAATTCCAGGTGTGAACAACTTCCAGACACTCACCACACCAAATACTGTAGGTGGGATGGGAGCGTGGTGCTGGGAGTGGGCAGAGTGGTCATCCCTTTGCCTGCCCCCTCCCAGGGGTACCTCATTCCTCTTGAGATTCAACAGCTATCAGAGGAAGATGATTTCAGGGAATGAATAAACACAGTGGCAAGTGTGATGCTGGGAAGACGACTGTAATCACCTGGTGTATCACAAGTCATCTGTCACCATGTCACACCACAGGTCCCCTCTCCCACTCCTCACTGTTACTCTGAGAAGCTCGTGTTCAGCCTCTCCAAGAAGTGTCCTCACAGGTCAGAGCTGGTGTGAAAAGGGGTATTCCTCTCACAGTCTGCCTGCTGAAAAAGAAAATGACTCAGTTCCTCCCTTCCCCTCCCTGGGCAACAGGGTAATCCCACATACAACTTGTCATTTGCCTGGTTGTTACAGGTGACTTTCACCACAATACCCAGGGGACAGAACTGTAAATACCAACACAAACCTCTAAGACAGTAAATGGCCTCCACCAGATATGAATGGTGGCACTTTGACTTTTTTATGAGGAGTATCACTTAAATAAATGCAAGTAACAATGTTCTCTTTTTATTTTCACACTCCTGCGGTTCCTGGAGCCTATTTCTGTTGCACTCAATGACTGTGCTGCCTGCAACATGGAGTGACACTTGGCTCCAGAGCCTTCTCCACCCACCAAGGCTTAGACTATGCTTTATCAGCCAGGCTGGTTGGCTCTGACTGCGGCCAACTATCCCTCAAAGCCAGGTTTGTTTCACTTGATGCTTTACTGTTTCAGAGTTCTGTGCAAAAAAAGGATCTAATCCCCCTCCCAGGCAATAAACATCTTACAGATACAAAAAAATCCCCCACAAAAGTGTATTATAGGGACTAAGGACTGCTGAGTGTCCTAAGCAAGTAACTGCTCCTTGAAGATCTCATAATCAAAGTGCTGCCATATGAAATTTTGGAACACACGTGTGCAGTTGTCTCCTACAAGTGTCTTTTGAAACTCAGGCTGGATCCTTTAATCACAAGGCTGGTGAAAGCTGCTTTGTAACTTGCAGAGGGTTTGTGTAATGAATGTACATATTTAGTGAGAGGTGATGAACCCTTCTTCACCTCCCATCCAATGAAGCATTAGCACCACCAGTTGGTCATCAACCCTGAATAACACCCGGTCCCAACTGCAATAATAGCACAAGAGCTTTGCTCAGGTTCTCAAGAGTGAGGTGTTGTGCCATCCAGATGTATTATTTAGTCGGTCTGAGGCTGAGGCAAGTCATGTTAAAATTGCAGAGGTGCATTTTTTTCCGGGCTTGTTGATAGTACCTGATCTGTTCCAGCTTGAAATTTAAACCTCACTAATTAGGGAATCAGAAAACCGTAATGAGGAGATCAGCTAAATCCCAGATCACTCAGCACAGTTATATTCTTCAGTTCACTGGTGAAAGACTATTAGTGTTTTGGATTCCTCAAGCATCCTGATCCAGTACATCCAGATGTACTAATATGCAGGGGCAAGTGAGGCAGATTTGGGTGCTGATTCTCTGTTTTGAGGTCAGTAAACTGGCTTTCAAAGCTGTTTCCATATGGTACACAGCTAGACTGCCATGGGCATGCCTAAAGTCTTCATTTATACACACATCTGTAATGATGGTCAAGCCTTCAAAGACAGGTGCTCTCCTTTGTGTCGGGGTTTGAAAATTGTTAACTATGTTTTGGTTATTGTGTATTGTATTCTGTGTTCCCATTGGTTCCCATGACCACTGTACCACCTTCTCACATTGGCTAGCCGAGTGGCTAAACCCCTCCCTCCCTGCAGCCTTATAAACTGCGGGAACTTTGAATAAAG
>JAWWLV010000179.1:2029423-2120523 GCA_035041135.1 Platyrinchus mystaceus
CAGTGATCATGGGAACCAATGGGAACACAGAATACAATACACAATAACCAAAACATAGTTAACAATTTTCAAACCCCGACACCTTTGCTATTATAGTTTCCATAAACTGCAGATGTTTTCCCTTTTCCTGAGTCTCTGCCTTCCTCTCCCCCCCCGCGTTTGTTAAAGAGGTGTATGGGCATTTCACACCACTTGCAGAGATCTCAAGTTTAATCCCTACTTCCACTGAAGCCCCTGGCACCACCCAGGGATTTAGCAGGAACACGAACTACCTTTGTACTGCTTTACAGGTCTTTTCTATGGTGAGAGTGATCTAAGAAGTCTCAGTGTAAAAGGGAAGGAAGATTAGGATGTCTGGACTGTTTCAACCACCACTTCACGGGTGTCTGAGATGGTGAAGGGGTTATAACCAAGGGTATTCTGCGCAGAGAATAACATCTCCTGAGAGAGGAAGCTGGTTGTCAGCCAAGTGCATACAAAGGAGATAAACTATGTGACAGAAATGTTAGCCATTACAATTAATAAAGTGATTATAGGCACTTTCACCACATTCTAACATTAATATCTGGCCCATGGCACCAGTTTGATTAGTACATGGTGGTGCTTTACTGCCTCTCATCCAAATCCATTCACATCACATCCTTGCTGTCCTGCCTGCTTGGGATGGCATCTGACAGTGGCATCCAAGGATGTAAAAGCTAATTCACTATGGCAGGATTGTCATTCTCAGAGCCAGCATGTCCAACAAAAGGCAATGACCTGGACGTTTTGAGTTTGTTAGTATTTTTTAATTAATCTTGCTCTATAGGTGGGTGCAAGAGTCTCAGTGCTGACTGTGGCTTCCCCATGCTGCCTCTTGTACAAGCACAGAGCAAGGGGAAGACCTTGCCAAGCAGTTTTGCACTCCAGGGTCTGCTATCATGAGTCACTGGTGGGGTGGCAGTGAGACATGGACACCAAGCCCAGTGTCTCATCATCCCTCTTGAAGCCTGAGGGACCAAGACCTTGGTAGGCAAGACAGAGGGGAAAAGGAAGGAAGGACTTTGACCTCACTTTTTCCCACTGGGAAATTCTGATATTCCTTGTGGCACTCTTGCCATGTGCTTTATGAAATACTCTCCTGGTTTACTCTTGATAGACTTGTACAAACAAACATAATAAAAATATTTTTTCTTCCTGTTTTCTTATGTGTTCCCATCTCCCTTTGTCAAAATGAGCTCCAAATTGAGGATATTCCCACAAAAACATATGCAAAAGTTGAATACAAGTAATGTATGATGTTGACTAAGAAACTGTCAGGGCTTAAAAAATGACTTTGTCCTGCTGCTGGCACGTGGTGCTTACAGACCAAGGAGCTTGACTCATGAGTGTCAGCAGAACTCCTCGCCTGAGCAACCATTTGTGGTGTTCAAGCCCTGCCTTCTCAGGGTTGGAGGGGTTTTGTAAGATTTTTTCCCCCCTATCAAGAGCTTATTGAAATTGAAAAATTATGCAGCCCATTGCTTGGTTGTTTCTCACAGGCTTTGCAGTGCTCAGAGAGCATATCATTTTTGTACCCTGGTTCTCAGCTGCACAGGCTCTCTGAAGAGGCTGGGCAGCCTTCAGTGCCACGTAGCACTCAGAAGTGGCACTTAGACTGTAAATATTATATGCTGCTGTAAGAACATTTGAATGGTAATACTCAAGCAATTACTTTGCTTTCAAGATCATTAAACACAAATCTGACTTGTATTTTAATAGGACTGCCAGTGTATTTAATGGGGGGCAGTAAAGGGTAGTTTTTTTTCTAATGGATGAATGTTTATATTATTATCCACTCTGAGAGACCACATTAGGAGGAGACTGTATAACTCTCATGTGTTTTGCCTCAGCCCTTTTCACAGAGTATTCAATTTTTTCTCAGTTCTGCATCTTAGAGTAATATGGAAAAACTGCACCTACGATAAATTCCACCACCATCTTCTGATTATGAGACAAAAAAAGACCAAATACAATCATGCTCAAAAGAGTTTTGCAATTTGCATTTCCATCACGTCAGTTAAAATTGTGGAGAAAACCAGTGTTTGGTAGGTTGAGGTTGGGGCAGTGACACCTACTCTGCAGCCACAGGACAGGCACTCTAGGACTAAGCAACACCACCTTGCAAACACATCTGGGGACTGCTTGGAAACACCCCTCAGCAGTGTCTGTGGGTGTTTCTGCCTCTGCATCCCTTCCCATCTGTGCTTGGGCTGACAAGGAGAGTGGACATCAGTGTGGGACATGCCATGGGTGACTGGGGCTGCTCTGAAGCCAGAAACTGCTCTGCCACAGCACAAACACACTCACCATCGCTGCTGCCTTCATCAGGGGACCCAACGGCTGGAAAGCAAAGTAGCTCCCTAGTGCCTTACTGTTTGTTCCTGACTACTTATTTCACACTAGTACAACACCTGCATCTTCTTGCCATTGTGAAGTTAAATCACATATTTTTACTAAAGATGGTGTAGCAGGAAATCAAAGCCACTTTGAGCTGGTCCTCACCAGGCTGTGCACTTTGGGAGCTCAGGAAACAACAAAAACACTGCACTCTGTTTCTGCCTTCCACTCATTCCTCAAAAGCAAAGGCTAGGCATGACGCTGCTACACTGCTGGTCAGGAGCTGGTAGCCTCTGGACAGTAGTTAGAAACTTTTGACTATTTTTTAATTCCTACTTAGACACAAACTGTAAAAACACCCCCTTCCCTGCTAACTGCAGTGAAGGATCTGCATATATTTCAGAGCAAACATAGCACTATAGAATGTGTGGTGTTGTGACCTGTTCCCAAAATCTGGGACCCAGAAACACATTTCTCTGTGGTCAATGCTTCTGTATCAGTCTGATTTTAACCATGGCAGTTTGTTGTTCAAAGCAGCACCCAGCTCAATAGCTGAGAACGTGCAAATGTCTCTTCACTAAAATCTGCCCGTTAAGTGGTTGGGGGCAGTAGTTATTACAAGGTTAACAAGTAGAATTTAGTAGATGTTTATAGGTCTGCATTGTAAACATTGCAATAAAAACCACCCGGAAGGTGGCATTAAATCCAGAGATCATGCAAAGAAGGTCAGGAATTAAAGAATAAGGCAAGGTGAAAGTTTTTTTATTACTTTGCATTTTAGTGGGCGACAGCAAAAGTCAACAAGAAATTGCTACAGGACCAAATTTATAATCAGGATATATTTTGCTAATAAATGGAGTGATAAGGGTGGAGGTCTGCAGCCATGAATGGTTTCTGCAAGTTGTAGGAAGAAATAATAAAGATTAGTATTTTCATCTCCCCCTTCATCCTGGGAGACACGGAAATCATATTGCACTGAGATGGCCCCACCCTGCTCTCTGCTTGGCACGGCTCTGCTCCAGCAGCACCTCCCTGGGCACCTGCTGGCCAAGAGCTTCTCTGGGGGCAGGTGAGGGTTTACTGAAAATTCCCACCCTTAGAGGAGAAACACGGCACAGAGGAGGCAGCAAAGGCACTGCACAACTGCAGGGAGCCCATGTGTGGAGTCCATTATGTATAACAGCTGATAAACAAAGTCAGAACGTGCTCAGTGGTGAGAGTGTGTGTTCCCAGAAATGTATGGCTCTCCCACTCCTAAAGGGGGTACTCCAACCACTACAGCTGCCATGTTTGGGACTATTATTACAGAAAACGACATTTTCTGGGTTAAGGATGGAATTCATGGATAATTTAGTCCTTTTGCTTGCGGAAATAGTTTGATATGCTCTTTAAATAAGCATATAAAGAGACTGATGTGTGATGTTTGTGGGTTCAGATGTTCTGAAAAGTGACATTCCTGTATGGAAGAGAATAAAGCTTAAAAGGAGATATTATTTATAAAATCACCATCATGCACAGGCAGTGTTTATTTACCATTTAAATGCCTCATTTCTGTTCTGGCTGTCTGTGCTGTAATTTGCACAGGCACTTAAACTTGAGTATAAATAAATGCAAAGAAGTAGTGTTTATGCAGAGTTAAGATGAGGAAATCAAGCGCTAAAAGATGGAGGCTACTCCTGCCTCATCAGATCAGCCATCTTACCCAGCCCCAGCTTCTGTGAGGGCCCCTTCAGCGACAAGCAAGAAGCCATCCATGCTTGCATTTGAAGAGCTTGGTCAGAATATCAGTGCTGAAGACGTGGCTGAGATTTAATGAGCGGGCGCGCAGTGCGAGCCAAGCACCGCGGCATCTCATCATTAGTGAAACGCAGGGAATGTGATGAGGCACCTCAGGTATCTTGCCAAGATCCTCGAGATGGGAAGTGTTTTCCTCTGGGCAAAGTGAGTCACAGACTCTGCTCCAGGAGGAGGGCAGCAGATGCCAGAGAACAACCCGAGGATGGCAGGCTGCAGTGGGAACGTTTGTTACTGTCCCCTGCGAGTGTTGGAGAGGGGGAAACCAAACTGCATCTCCTCCTTCAGCTCTGTGCCTGTCCCCCTCCTCCCCCAAATCTGTAAACAACCACTTTGCTTCCACACATTTGAATCCCTGCCCTGTGCTTATGGACATGGTATGGGAGAAGTGACATGTTATACACACACATCCTCATGGGGACACGGTGCAAGGACATGCTGCCTCCTGCGGGTGGGGGCATTGGGGCAGGGCAGGCATGGATGCTCCCAGGGTGGGAAGGTACCTTGAGGTTCAACTGCTGAACCCATCACGATCAGATTTACACCAGTTTTGTGGTTGTGCTTCAGGAAAGAAATCTGAGGTAGGGTTTGATTAGAATATTAGGAGTATAAATCCCTCATGTGGTTGCCTTTATTTGTCTAGACAGAAGATTTGTTTTGGCAGAGGAAAGGAAGGCACCTATTGCTTTCTGGGTCTATTAAAAGGGTGGAAAAGTCACACCTTTTTTTTTATCATGTTACAGCAAACTCCTTCCTTGAGCTCCTCAGAGCAGGCAGTAGGAAGAGAGATGGGTGTAGGGAAAGGTTATGCTACTTACTTACCATGTCTGTTCTGTTGCAGTCCATGGGGAAGGTATCCTTGCTGAGTTCTCTGCTTCCATAACATCAGCCATGATGACTTTTACAGCACAGCTGTCTTTGACAAATTGTCAGGGGGTGCACAGCCTCTCCAGCAAGTCCCTGAGAAGCCTCTTCACAATGAGCATGCACGCATGGAGCAGGAGAAGCAAGCCTGGGAAAGGGTTATCACATTCCCAGAATGTGGAATGGATAGTTCAGAGTCGTAGTCTCAGGAGATGTTTTCTGCAGTTGGGATAAGTCCTGTTTGGAAAGTCAAATCTTCCTTTGTTTCTGTTTTAACTGCCTCAAAAAGAGAAGCCTGTGACCAGTAAAATGTTCAGTGCCAAACTATATTGGAGATAAAAGAGAGGAGATGCTCTTTGGAGTTTGCTTTGGCTTCCAGATGGGATCAGGCAGTGGCAGTGCCAATACTGCTGTTTGTGACTCTAAGTCATCTGAAGACCTATCCTAATCTTTCTTAAACCAGTGTTCTCCTCTGACACCACTGCAGCATTATCCAACATGCACGTTGCCACTGCAAAAGCATTGTCTTACATCCTGCCTTCATTGAATGCCTTCATTGTAGGGAAATCTAACAGCTAAGACATGACCCAACGAGCTGCCACATTTGCAAGGTATTTCAGAGGGAAAGACAAATTGTCCTTAATGACCGACAGGGAATACCAGGTTGTTGTTCCTCTCCTGCTTCCCTAACAGCTCTCTGGCTCTGCCCACAGCAGCGGCTTTGCTCTCAGTCATACTCTGGTGTAGTAGCAGTCAGGTTTGAGAGCAGCCTCCATGGTTTCTGACAGCAGTGGTGCACAGCCTATTGACTCGGGTAGGAGGGAAATGTCACCCCTTCTGTGCACATGTGTGTCCATGAGGGCCTTTTGAAAAGCACCAGGCACACATTAACACTAATAACTAAGTGGGCCACATTCCTTTGCTCCTGCCTGATAGGCAGCAGGCAGAGTGTGAAGCACACTATGTATCAATTAAGTGAAAAATAAATAATAGGAAAAAAGTAATATCTTTAACAGTGTATTCACTGGCACATACATATTTATTAGAGAGCAAATAAAATGCTGTTCATATCATGTTTATGTGCATCATGAAGCCCTAAAGCAATTTGTGGTGTCATGGTTTAAACAATGGAAGTCAGATGCAGTAACATTGTCATATTCCATACTGATAAAGCTCTGCTGTTCAGTTTTTCTCTCTTTCATACCCTTGTTTCATTATTGCTGTGCATCCTGCGTGGGAGACCAGGCTTTTCCAACCTAAGGGAATAAAATTAGTTTCTAAACATTTTTCAGTCTGCAGGTTTTATTGCAACTTTATCCTAGTCATCCCACCTTCAAAGACAAACCAAAGGGAATCAGAGGGAGTAGGGCTTATTCAATGAAATTGCCATATGTGGATGAGGTGAGTCAGGAAACACAGCAAAAGCATGTGCTGTTTGCTGGATGTATGAGTAGCAGGGGGACTGTCTCCTGAAACATGGTTAAATATGTAAACTCTGCCTAGGGAAAATGTTTATTTACCTAGATTGACAGTGATCAGGGTAAAAAGCACTCAAGATAAGTGGCTCTTTAGCCAGCTTTAATTTGTTGATGGATGGATTGATGGGAAGATGGTCAAAGAAATGACAACATTACTCTCTGTAATGGAGATATCCTGTCTGCTGGAGTTTGCAGTACCATTTGGTTTAATTATTCCTGATCCATCTACGAGCAAACTTTTCTCCCAGTGAGACAACTTGTCATTCCTTTACTTTAAATAGAAAGATAAGGAGGTAAAATCAAGAAAAACTAGAGCAAAAGATAATGGCATATTCTGCCAAAACTTTATACAAAATCATCTGTATTGCTTAAAGATGGTTTACTGTATTAATTGAAATAGTTGTGCATTCTATTATGGAGTTTGTATGGGAACAGATGGCCCATTTCACAGATTAAACCTTGTCTTTCTACATTGCTTCAACAAAATAAGAGTGAATGAACACTGCTAAAGTAAGTGATCCCAAGTTCAAACCTCATAGCATCAAAACAGGCTACAGTTTCCTGGTGGAAGTTAGTGGAAAGCATGGGAATAGATCATTGAATTGATTCCCCATGTACATTTCACACGGCTGTGGCAAAGACAAAGAACAAGTCACAGAGCTTCAGTTTTGAACACAACATAGGTCAGGCTACTGGTCCTGCAGCACAGAAAAAAATGGGAAATTGGCTGTGGGTTGGGATAGCGTATAAATTTTGTGGGCTGTAGTGACAACAGTTTCTTGGGCTGTACAGCAGCTGTGACACGGTGGAGAGAGAGTCGCGTGTGAGGCTATGGTCTGTTCTGCTGAGCACTCAGAGGTGACTGCTTGCCAAGCATCCCAAGAAATATCCTGCACTTACTGCAGAAGAAAAAGCTGCCATTCAGCAGTACAAATTGATGTCTCAGATTTTCTGATCTGGCTGAAATATGCTTGCTCCAGGACTAGCAGTAAAAGAGCAAATACCACTAGCTGCTTCCCTGGCCAGAGGCATGGTTGTCCCCAGCATGACTAAGGGCAATCCATGGAAACACTTGTTTTCCAGGGGTGGATAGCCTGCAGTTTCTGAAGAATCAGTTCTCTTTTAGGCTTGGATTCCCAAAATTCGGGTTAACCCATATCAGTGTCACTACTGGAAACTGCATCTACAGTGCAGCCTTTTTTTATGTGGGCACGCACGAGGCTGGGCGGCACGGAGGAGGGCTGCAGTGAAGAGCAGCTGCATGAGGAACGGGTGCTGGTGTCAGCTCACATCTCTGTAGAAGCCATCACCACGAACAACCTGAGTGTGAGCTCTACATGGACCTCTCAGAGGAAAATTCGTCACGGTGGGGGTGTGTGGGAGCTAAATCACTCTGGCACCAAATTCGCTCAGCCCGGACCCTTTGAACGTGTGGGTCTGCCCACCAGTGTTTGATTTCCTAAGGGTGAGTCTGCCAGTCCCCCGTTTGCAGTGACATTGGGGTGTCACTGCACAGCCACAGATGCCTGACAACAGCATGGGAACCACCGGCAGCAACAAACCACCACTCTGAGACCTACTGCTGATTGCAAACCCCTCTTGGCGTCAGGGTGGGGCTGGGAAAAAGCACTGGGGACCTCCAGAGGACCACAGGGCTCCGTGGTGCTGTCCCTGCCAGGGCAGGGATAACCAGGAGCCCTTTGGCATCTCTTCTCGTGAGTGCAGCACCACAGGGCGACTGTGGGCACGATCCTATCCAACGCACTTCTGCACGGCTTGGACCAGCCCCAGCTACACGACAAGCACATATGCTGCTGCTGGAAATTTTATGTGGAAAAAAACTAGCCTAGATTGTAGTTTATAGTTCTTTTCAGCAGGGCTGCATGAAGCTAATGACACAGAAAGCCATTTGGGTTAAATTGTGAAACTGAAAGATGCAGCACCTGCTTTTATGCTTCACATGTTACTAAAAATACTTCTTCCTCTCTAAAATGCAACACAAATGACAATACAAAAGAAAACTCTACAGTGACATTGGTGACATTATTAAGAGGGGTTTCATCAGTGTCCCTGTGCACAAAAAGATGAAAACAAAGAGAGAAGAAACAGCAGACATCATTATGCCATTGTTTAAACCCTTGGTGCATCCATACCTGACGTAATTCATTACCCTACTGGTCTCTCACTGCAAAAAAGGAGATAGTGATAAGTTTTTAGACAAGAGACATGAGAATATTCCAAAGTATGGAAGAGATTCCATATGAGGAGAAACTAAATAGCATCTATTTATCCTGAAAAGAGACTCCTGAGGGAGAGAAACATGGCAAAAAGGTGTGGAGGAGGCAAATCAAGACATGAAGTGCTTCGACAGACAGATGTGAGAGAGGGGTTTAGAAACAAATGAAAGGGCTGAATTTAACAGAAATGTACCATTTCAGGGAAGGTGTGCAAGTCAGATGAGGCCAATGGTTCAAATAAGGGGTTATGTTGACCCATTTGGGCACAGCAGCCCCAGGGGCTGCCAAAGACCACACGGTGCAAGGGCCACTCAGACTGGTTGCAGGTGGTGATCCCACTTGTGCCAGAGATCTTTGTTCCCAGCCCATATCACCTCAGGCAATGGGGAACCTGGGGGTAGATGCCTTCAGGAGAGGCCACTGGTACGTTTAAGGACCTTTTTTTTTTGTGGGTGCAGCTCACACAGTACAAATACCACATTTATTACTAAACATTTTCCTCTGCACTCTTGAAAATCAAGAGAAAAAAGCCCTGACTCAACGAAAATTTTTTTACCAGTGAGAAGGGAGCATTGCCAGAGAGTATGAACCCCTGTAGAGATTTTACTTTTGCTATTGATTTTATGCGTGAGATGCTTAGGTACTCTGATAATATCTGACAGTATAAGAAGCCAGAGAGAGAACAGAAATGCTAATACAGTAGCAATGTCACCAGAATAACTTGTAAATTTTTTGGAAATTGTGGGTTTAAATCTAACTGAAATACCTCATTGTTTATGAAGCAGAGAAGTGATTTGACAAAAAAAAATTAATCGTCCCCTCGAGGAGCTTTAATTTTTTTATTGTTATTTTTTGCGAAAAGGACATAGAAGGTAAAATGGGAGGTTTTAGAGAGCTATAAATGCCTCAGAAAAGGAAAAAAAATGTAAATGGCAGAGACCTGAGTGGTGAACTGGGGCATTAATGGTGAAGGTACATCCCCGCCCTACCTTGCTAACAGTGTGTTACGTCACTTGTGTCGCATTGGTACCATGGCACTTACTCGAGTCTTCAAAACCCTCATTGAAAATATGGTTTTTAAATAAAGAGACCCCTGAATAACAACACTGCTCTTCTGGGACAACGCAGATCAGCAGGCATGGGGATGGGGGACAGTGCATCCTCAGCTCCTCTGGAGCCTCAGAAGACATGCAGCCAGACCTGCCCTTCCAACAAAATGCTGCTCTACCAAGCCAGGCTGCTTTCTAAAGACATCCATCCACCCACCTACAGCCAAATGTTTCCTAGAAAAATGGTCTTTTTGGGGGTAAATTGCTTTTAAAACTAAATAGAAATTTACCTGGAAGTCTGGCTGTAGTTTGGGTGTTCCCTGGGTTTGGTTGTCCTCCTTGGTGGGTAACAGTTTGGAACTTTTTGGACTGAGGATGGACTTGAATACATGTCAGTCACTTCCTGGGCAAGTGGCCTCATATCAAGGGTCTTCAACATAAAACATCAGGCATGTTAAAACTGCAGGTCTGGACAGCTGAGCTCTGGAGAACAATGGGCAGAAGTAGAAACACGATCCTACCCTTCATGTCTCCAGCTTTTTAATGCCTCAAGAGGGGCAAGGTTTTAGCCCATTCCTTCTCATGTATGGTTGAAAGAGCCTGGTCTTCATGCTGGGCTTCACACCAGTGGCCTGGCCCTATAAAAAAGAGGAGGTGCAGCTCCTGACCTGTCTGGACTGTCTCTGCATGAAATCTGTCCCCAGATGTGCATAGTTTCAGGCATTTGAACTATGTGTCAGAAATATTCATTCACTAAAAAAAAAAGACTAGCTTTCCGTACAGTTACTTGAGGATTGTATGTCAGGAGACTAAAATATCTTTCATTTCAGTTCATTTAGTCCAGCAAGTCTCCCCACTGTAACTGTAACCCACCCTGCTGTCAGGGAATGTACTAAAGCTACTGCAGAGCCAGAGAACCAAAAAAATATACATTTGAAGTGACAGCATGAAAAAAGTGAATGGGGGTGAAATATAATTAGCTGAGGCAAGGACAAGTAGGTAAGTCTCCACAGTCATAATTTATGTGGGATATTGTTATAGTTATTACCATGCAATTTAACAGGAATACACCAGAGCAATTTTCATATCTTAAAACACGCAGATGCACTCACATATATATGAGGAAAGTCTCAGAACACAAATCATCCAAAATAATCAAGAAAGTTATTATCATAAACAGCCACAATTAACACAAGGATCGCAAGGGATGAGTCTCAATTTCTGATAATCTTAAGAGAAAATGAAAGCATTATTAAAACTTTAGTGCAGAAATGGTAGATACATGCACATCTCTCTGTCATCTCTGCCAGTCACTCCTTTACTGCTCCTTTGCCAGTCCCAAGCCCAGTAAATTGTGTAGATTTGAGATTTCCCAAACCATTAGAGGACACACGAGGTAACAACAAATATTCAGGCTGACCTTGCCAGTTTGATTTTTTTTTTTAACAAAAGAGTAGTCTTCAATTGCTGAAGAGGAGAAGGAGGAGGTATGGACACTATTGGTACAAGCTTCTGGGGATTTAAAGTTGCAAAGTGCTTTATGACAGCCTGTGCTGCCATCCATAATTCACAGGCTTCCTTCTAATGTTGCTGTCAATACAGTATTGCTCTTATCAGCTGCATAAATTATTTTGACCAGTAACATAGAATCAAAGAATGGTTTGGGTAGGAAGGGACATTTAAGGTCATTCAGTCCAACCCCCCCACCATGGGCAGGGACATCTTTAACTAGATCAGGTTGCTCATCAGAGCCCCATCCAACCTGGCCTTGAATGTTTCCTGGGATGGGGCATCTCTGGGGCAGATGGGGCAATCTGTGGCCAGTGTTTGACCACCCTCATTGTAAAAAATTTCTTCCTGATATCTAGTCTAAACCTATGTTACCCATCTCCATCCGGACATTGCACCGTTGGCCACTACCCCCTGGATGCAACCATCCAGCCAATTCTTCATCTACTGAACCATCCACTCTTCAAATCCATATCTCTCTGGTTTAGCAAGAAGGATGTTGTGGGGCCCCATGTCAAAGGCCTTACTGAAGTCCAGAGAAATGCCATTTGTAGCTCTTCCCTTGTCCACTGATGTAGTCCCTCCATCACAGAAGGCCACCAGGTTGGTTAGGCAGGACTTGCCATGCTGGCTGTCTTGATTCACCTCCCAGTTTTCCACGAGAGAGAGAGAAACAGAGCTATTAGGAGGATCTGTTCCATGATCATTCCAGGCACAGAGGTGAGGCTGACAGGTCAGTAGTTCCCAGGATCCTTCTTTCTTCCTCTTTTAAAAATGAGTACAAAGTTTTCTTTTTTCAGCCACCAGAGACCTCACCTGACTGTGCCACCATTTCAACAAAAGGAGACATTTGTCATTTTAATTCACACTTAAATTGCTGAAGATTATCCACTGTCCATTAGATTTCAACAATACCCAAACGTAAGCTGTTCTAATCATATGCTAAAATACAATAACTACCAACTCTCACAACCATCTGAAAAAATCAATCACTCCCACACTGATCAAGTTTCTGTCTCTCTCAGAAGTTTTTTTTTTTCTCTTCTTTTCCTGTAGTTATGTGTGCCCAGTTGATTTCAACTTAATATGCAGCCAACTCATGACTCCTCACAGTTGCCTACTTAAGGTGACTACCTTGTGTATATATATATATATATATATATATATGTTTCAATCCAGTAGATATGGTTTAGAAACAGTTGCTCTTGTCTTGGGGCATGAGGATAGGCTGGAAGAGCTCCAGAGGCTTATTGTTGTCCTTAAAAATCTGTTCCTCGAGCTAAAATATGTTGTCCCAGATTTGGAACGGGAGCACTTACTTAAGAAGGAGGGATACAGTACCCCAGTTGTCAGCACCGTTTCTGGCATTTCTGGATCACAAAATCATTCTCTGTCTATTTGCCATATAGTTAAATAAGAACAAAATGAATCTCCAGAAAATGTAATTTGGTGGTTTTATCTTTTTCATTTTGAGGCTCCAGGTGAGCTGGGACCTTCTCTGAGCCAGACCAGTGAGCTCTGTGAGACCAAGTCTGTGCCCCCAGCAAATAACTCTCTGCAGTTAAAGCAAGAGACCCATAGAACTCTTACAAATTAAGGCTTGTGCAACATTGCTAAGATCAAAATTTTTGATCTATCAAAGAAAGCCCATTATGTTATTCCAGGGTTCGTTTTTTGCATCTTTTTTTTCCTAATACTGCCAGTCCATGTCTGTAAAAATCTTCTTCCCTTTCTTTGCTGAATCATGCCTGGAATCCATATTAGAAGTCAAGTGTAAAAAAAGGAGGGGAAGCTGTGCTACAGGCAGCTGTTGTTGTCAATGCCCTTTCCTTTCCTGAAATAAAAGTCACACCAAAACTTAAAATCTTGCTGGGCCTCTACTCCTTACTGTCAACATTACCTCCCTTCAGATCTGTAAAAGGGCAAATCTTTTCCTAGCAACAGCATTAACCCATTCACAGGGATTTGAAAATAGGCTTTCTGTCTTTCCCATAGCTGGCAACACCTTGTGCTATTCCTGCATGCCTGTGGCTTAGAGTGTTGCAGCCTCTCTTTAGCATTAGGAACTATTGCACAGGAACTCCAAAAAGAGCAGAGAAATAGTAAAGCTTGATGCTTACCAGGGCATTTGTTCTGCTCCAATCAAGGCACCAAATATTAGAGCAAGGAAAGGGCAAATATTACAAATATACAGCTACAGCAGAAAGTTTTATAATCCAGTATTGATTTGAATATGTAGGATTTTTCTGATACAATCTCAAGTCAATAATTAGGCTGCTAGATGAGAAGACACTTACTCTTGTCTCAGTAAAGAGCCACAATAATGCTCCTTAGTCATTGTGCAATGCTCCTCATACAGGAAGGAAGACAGGTAAGCATAACCACATAAAAGGTCTACAGTTCATTTCACATATATAAAAATAGATACAGAGATGTATTTTGTAGCAGCACCTAAAATGCTTTATGTCTGTATTTTTCTAGCTTCTGGACCAAATCAAACTTCATTCCTTTTTCACAGACCACCAACTCAATAATCTTATAACCCATCATTACTGTAAGGCACCAACATATTTGTCTGCATCTCCTGACAGACTTTGGCTAGGGAGGTAAAGCCAATGTCAAGCAGCACTATTTCCCTCTCTTATTAGCAATGCACAAAGCATATTTTCAGATAATTGGGTTTCAGAAGCCACATGTTCCTGTCTCCAGTTGAACTGAACTAACTTCATCACACTTGTTGATGAAGAACTGTGGCTGTACCTGGCCTGACAAAGGCCTGACCAGGTGACTCCTAACAACAGTCTTTGAATTTTTTTTAACATTGTTATAGCCTCCAAACTGTGGTAGACGAGGCCTTTGTCGTCCTTGAGGTCCTAGTAAATAGTCTTTATGTGCTCCAGGAAAATACCAAACAGCAACATATATGAATCTGTCAGTTTTATATGATGTGGACCTTGATGGAAACCCCTTATTTCTCTGCCCTGTCACCTCCTGTCCCAGGCTCTAGATGATGGTGGGAGTTTGCAAGACATATCAATGTCTGACTGTGGTCCATTGGTCTAAAGTTGGGGCTCTTCAGTCCTGCATCCTTAACAATGTTGAAATCCTATCTGTCTCTGGAGAGGGACCTACACATAAAAAAGTGGACCATAACAACCGTACACTGGTGGAAGCTCAGCTCCAAATCTGAACTGTGTGATGGGTCCCTCACTACAGAGACAACACATAACACTGTTAGGCTACTCTAAAAAAACCCGAGGAATTCAGATTACAAAACTCAAACAATGCTTTCTTTTTTTGTTGTACAGATGCAAAAATGTGGTATCTGTGTATTCAAATGGCAGGCAGTTCCAAAAAGGAGTGGATGCCATTTAAAACACATAACTCTAGACCAGCTGGTAATCTGAGTGTTTTATCATAATGCTACTAATATTTTGTGAGCTTCTAAAGCATCTGGAATCCACTGACATTTCTCATTCAAGACAAGGGTAAGACCTGAAGGTGAATATTTGGTGATATGTCAATGCTGAGATGAAATAAGGAATAGAAACCCTATGTGATTTTTGCAATATTTCCTATCAAGTAGGAGGCATTTTATCAAAACTGTTCACAAGAGTTCTTCATTCAGAAATTATCAAAGAAAGTCTCCAGAAACCTGAACACAGTGGATCTCCAAAGGTGTTCGTATTTTTTCTGAAAGGAAGAAAGATACAAAAACTTGTAATCTGCCCTTCAACCTATGATCTCCTTGCCAGCAGATGATGTGGATTTGGAAAGGGGAGACTGGACAAGCACTTGAGAGAGATTTACTGAGGGCACTTAAACAGACAAATTGCATTAGACTCAGGCAAGCTCTTGAATCAGACCCAGTCTGAGACTAGGAGAGTATTGCTATATGTAAATATCATAGATGCATGCCTTACTCTCACTCGACCTGAGGCACTTGCTGTGGCCACTGCTGGAGACAGGATGCTGAGATATGCCTTCCTCTGGGCCCTTATGGTTATTCTTGTGTTCCAGTGAAGTCACAGTAAAAGTCCTGTTGGCAGAAAAAGCTGTGTTGGCTTCATGTTGGCATGAAGCATGTGTTTAGCTGTCCATCTTTTCCTTTTTTTTTTCTTTTTTTTTCTTTTTTTTTTTTTTTAAATATATTTTCTAGTCTTTAGTGCTTCAGTTATCTGAAAAACCAAACCTACAAACTAATTAATTCCTGGAAACACATAAATGTTTTTTCTGCTGGATTTTAGATGGAGTTCATCTCAGGGGTTTTAGTCAGCCCTAAGGTGAGATGACTTTCCTTATACTTCTGTGATACACCTGAGAAAGTGGTGACACATCCAGAGCCATTTCTCTGCCTTGCAGTTCTTTCCACATTTGCATCATCCTCCCTTATTTTTTTATTACTTATTATATTTCTGTGTGTCACTGCTATGAAGTTATATAAGGTGATTAATGCTCTATGACTGTGCAATGATTTCGTTTGATTTGTGAAAAAATAATTAGAGAAGAAAGAAACCGCCCTTAGAAAAAAACCCATGAGACCAGAGAGAACGGTATGTCTTGGGCGTGGGAATGGTTACACAGTAGTCTTTGGGAAACAGTCACTTGGGGATTTTGCTCTCCTGCTCTGCTCGCTCAGTGATGACCTCAATGACCAGTGCCTCTTCTTAATTATCAGAGAGAAATTCATTAGAGAAATTTGCCCTTCTTCACCAATAGATTCATCTGAGTTAAGCTTCTCTAAAACTTTTGACTGGTCAGAGAAGTCCTTCCCCATAACTTTAGTATTTATCAGAGGGTTTGGTTCAGTTTCAGAGGACAAATCATCTGACTGGCATCTCCACACCCAGGTGGGAGTGAATACAGACCAACCTCTGCCAAAATAATAACAATAATAAGGAGAGATGTGTTGACTAAGGACTTGTGCTCAGCCACTTCCTCCACTAAAGAAGGAGGAAGCAAAGGGGAAATTTTCATAAAACAAAAGCAACATAATGCCATCTATTAGCACTTACTGCTGTCATCTTGCAGTAGGGGCTTCATACTTGAGTGGATTTAGGACTGTACACTTTGCCACAGACCTCAGAGTCCTTTTAACCTTTTCTGTGGGATAGGGAGCAGCAGTGGTAAGTGCAGGACAGTGTTAGACTGTGTAACTCTAACTGTCCAAAAAGCTGTACAGGGACCTGAGCTTAAACATAAAGAATTACTTGAGTCAACATATTGTTGCATCAGCCATATAGAACCAGAACCAGTCCTATGCAGTTCTGAAAAGCGTCATTAAAATATTTATGTTTAACCTGGGAACTTGTGTAGCAGCTGAAACAGGATTAAAAGAGAAAGAGCCCGTCAATATGGTGGGGCTATAAATTTAAATGTTCTCATTCACTCTTGTGTTTCACTACAGAATTTTGCTACAACATCAAGTTGGTTCCACTTAAAAACAATCCCCTCTTCAAAAAGAAAAAAAAATAATCCACAAAAAGTGAAGAATCATTAGGAGATATACTTTGGGTCTCACTGTACTCTCCAGCAAAGCCATGGTGTGCAGAAGATGATTGCTTTCAGTCTTAGAAGCACCTGTTAGTTCACAATCCAAGTGAGCTATACTGGTTTTTTTAATTGGAATTAATGAGTTTTAAGTCTTGGGGGAAAAAAATTCTCAGGATTATTAAGTCTGGGATGTCTCTGTTTACCTTCCCTAAAGTTCTTCTCCCAGTGTTAAAATCAATACACATATATTTGTGACATCAAGAAAAATGTGGGATTTCAGAAGCTTCTCAGCATTTGATGGTAGACAGAACCAGATTGGACACAAATTTAGTGTTGATTAACTGTTATTTTAACATACTCTTTATATTTAAAGTCTATCATGATTAGGTGGCTAGTTGTGGTGGCAATCACAGGGAGATCTTATGTTTCCTTCTTTATTAGGAAGAAAGCATATTCTCAAAAATCTTATTTATTTCTGAAAAATGAATTGGGACAGAGTAAGCAGTGCCAGGGATGAGTAATCTGTGCCAGGTTAGGCATGCTTCACTGGATTGCAAGGGATGGGAAGCTCACTGCCATAGCAGCTCATCAGCCCAGACTCACCCTCTGCCTGGCACAGTGTCTGGTCACTGTGGATTCCTGCTGTGCTGCTTTTCACCACCTCAGATGGCCACTTCAGTCAAGTTTATATCAACTATTTCTGCCTTTTTGAGGTGGGTGTCTCCTTGCTCATCTTACAAAAGAGCTTTGGTTGTGCCTGTGACACGAGCCATAATTCAGGCTGGCAAAGGCTATTCTGTTCCATCAGGTGTACTGATGAGTTTTCACAATGATGGCTTAGGCAGATTTCCTAACTATATGTTTCTTCTTTCTGGGAGATTGTTGGCCAGGAGTTCACAAGTGAGCAGAGCACTCTTTCCAGGAGAAAAGGAGGTCTGTTCATTGCCCAGGTAGAAATTCAGACGTTAGAGGGGCGTTTGAATCAGGGCTGGCGATGCAGACACAATTAACGGACGTTGCACCTGCCAAACCTGCAGCAGATATTAATGTTGCTTAGAAAAAAGGGTCGTGAACAGAGATGTCAGAGTCTGAAACTCCTCAGGAAATTATGCTGTCAGCAAAAGGCCAGGCAGACCCCCGAGACGGGAGAACGCGCCAGGAGGTTCCTTTTGCTGGGAATGCAGAGTTTTCCCTGTGGGGAATGGGGGTTGGCAGCTGCACACCTGCTTCCTCTGCAGCTTCCCAAGTGCCTCCCCAGATGGGAGCGTTTGCTGGAGATGGCCCACGCTGCTCCAAGCAGTTTCCTGAGCCCTGTGGCTGCTGTCAGGGGAAGAAATAGTATGTGAAACATGACATCATTTCATTTCACTAAAAGGAGGCAGATAACACAATGGATAAAATAGTGTACACAGTCCACACACGTGGCTCAATACTGGTGCTTAAAAGCACTATTTGAATAGAGTGGACCAGCCATAAGCACAAAGAGAGCAAGTTTTAAATGCTTTTAAATTACACTGCAACAGTGTTTTCACGGTCTCTACCACGACATATAAGTATTTAATTTAAGGTCTTGCTCCACATGCCTTCTCATTCTTGAATCAGTTGGGCTGTTCTGCACTTCAGGCTTTCTGCTTCCACTTGGACACTGAAGGACTCATTTTGCTTTTTGTTAAAAAGCAAAAGAGCTTTGTTGAAACTTTGCCCATGGAAGGCCACAGGACAGGACAGAAGTGGAGCCACGAGCTTTGCCATGCTGGATTTCAGGAGACCTGGCCCCAGTAAACACCCTCACACACCTGTAGGCTCTGTTTGGAGTGCTCAGTGAGAGTGAGGGATCTCAGAAGGGGATGTGGCCCTCTAGGGCCCCTGTGCTGCCCTGTGGCCAGGGTGCTGCACACCCGTGGAGTGGAGGCAGAGGAACACCTGGGGAAAGGTGTTTCCTCTCCTGCTTGCCCCTCTTGCCAGCCAGCTGCCCTCTTTGGGGCAGCAGGCAGGCAAAACTTCTCTGGGATTCAGTGCCAGGAAACTTCTCCTTCAAACAAGAACCATAAGGGAGGCCAGGGAGCACTCTTACTTTCAAAAATGATACAAGGGGATGATGGAGCTGTGACAGTTATTCAGTCACAAACCAGTTAGAACAACTCAGCAGAATGGGAGGACTTGGCAGACCGAGTGTCTTTGAAGTTAAATCCTGAAAAAGTCCACTCCAAACCAGATAAACCATCCCAGGAACAAGACCAATGTCCAGGTCTCCTCCAGGATTCCAGTGAACACTGTAGATGGTAGTGCCAATAATGCTTTCTTTTTCTCTTTGAACTTTCCAGAATGTGACTCATGGGGCCAAATTCAGTATAAACATCTCCTGATCCGCAACATGGAAATGAGCTAGACTGATATATGGTAAAATATGAAACTAAGAGTTCCCTCTTTCCTCCTGCTTCCACAACCTCTTCTCCCACCTTGTTTCCTAGAAATATTAATTTGTATTCTGAGGTTGAGTGTCACTGTAGAAGCCCCACTTGCGAGTTCACCTGGAGTGCCCAAACTTCAGCAAGCTTCTTACAGCAGCATAAAAACATCAATATTTGTAGTGAGAGAGAGAAAAAAAATCTGCCATACCTTTAAAAAACCTCATTGCTCTCCTGTGGGCCTAAGGTGAGCAAAGAGAAACCTGGAAGTTCTTTCTGCAGTGAGACAGGGAGTGAGCTGTATATTGACAGGACATCTTAATACAGTTACAAAATTAAGTGAAGGGCACCAAAAGAGGGATGTTCTGTCACCTCAGTCACTTCTCCTTTCATGAAGCCACACATAACACAAAGTTAATTAAAGCCTCTATTTTGAGAAAAAGGAATGTTCCATTTGGTAAATTTAGAAACAGCTGGTTAGTTTTATCCATTACTTTTGTGCTAACATCAGTTGAGCTCATTCAACTCTCTCTTTTTATGAAGCTGTCCTTCCTATGCTACCTGATAGCTACTAATTGCTGCAACTACATTTCTGAATTGCAAATTTTCTGCACTGATAAAAACTTTGATTGCCTGTCAGCTACACATAAGGAAAAGATCACCAGTGCTAAATGAGGTGTTCCACGCTTGGATAATAATGCCTAATGAATTATTCAAAAAAGAATGCTTGAATGAAGCAAACAATTTGAAGGGTTACTAGCAGCCGTAACAGTTCAACAGCCAAAAGAACAAAAGTATCATCCTGAAAATTACACTAATGATTAAAAAATGCGTATTAATTCTACATTTGGAGAAAAAAGAAATGCCAATCTGATTTTAAAGGTTAATCATTATTTTTTCGCTAATGCTCTAATCTCTGGGAAAAACACCCTTTACCAATATTTTGGGACATATAATATTATGACATAACATATTTATATAATTTTCCAGGCATTAACCCTCTCTGCAAATTTCAAATTTCACTGGGAAAGAATTGAAAGCCTGGTTTGAAAGCTGTTACCGTCCACAAGGTTCTTTCTATTGCTTTAAATAAACCTCAGATCAGGCCCAGTCTCCAGCACAGCAGCATCACACTGGTTGCCCTGGGGTCAAGCACCACCAAAGGTGCTCTCAGGAGAGCCACTGTTGAGTCTCAACCACACCAAAACACAGTCCAGAGTGTCTGAATTACTCCAGACTGGCTTTGGTGTGGTGAAGCCAGAATCTGGCTCTCACTGTTAGATTTGCTAAATGGAAACATGGGTGATGGAAACAAGACCCACACATACAAATTATGATAAAAAGAACTGCTATATTCACATAACTGCTGTTATATGTAACTCTTTCCAGCCCGGGTTTGATTGTACCTTTAAAAAAAAGTGGGTGGCTAGTAGGGAAAGAAATATTTTCTCTGAATGCTCCTGGCTAAATGGAGAAGGCTAAAAGAAAAAGAAATCCTTAATAAACCACGAGAATTTCATGAATGTCCAACGCTGACACATTTTCAGCTTTCATAAAAATATATTTCCAAGACCAAAAGTGATAATTTATTATGACAGACTCTCTCTGGTTGCCAAAAAGACAAGAAAAATCTGAGAACGAATTCCTGAAGAACATCTCCTGTAAAATATTCACATTGCATGAAATACATGAAAAAATAACAGCACAGTGGCAGTGACACGTTCGTCTGCTTTGCTGCTAAAACACTCCTGGTTGTTGTGTTTGAGTGAGCTAACAGAGACACACCATTATAGCAGAGAGGTCTCCCAGTGATAGCACAGTGTTGACTACACTAAGGAAGGGTTTGTGAAATAGCATTTATTAAAATGAAACCCAGTCAACCACTTAGCTACCTCTGTTGCAATTTTACAGCTATAAAGCCTTTGGTATTAGACGCCAATTAGTGATTTTTATTATAAAGATGTTCAATGTCAAGATAACACTTCTTCTCATTTCTGGCAGTGACACTGAATGGTGGATAGAAGAAATGACTTCAGGAAAGCTTAGCTGACCATCTGCTTAGGCCTGCTCACTCACTGATGATTAATCCTTTCCCTCGAGGACAATGTCTCCATGTGTTTCTCTTGCTGTCTTTTTAATGTCACAAAAAGAGGTTGATAAACACATTCAAGTCACAATTAAAAAACATTTTAACTGACCAGTTGCCACTGATGATATTATTAGACAGTTTTAGTCACTGTTGTAACAATGTGTTTAGTGGTGTTGATGTGAAGTGGAAATGAAGTTTCTTTAATGTGCCTCCTACCTATTTTTACATTTAGGTGACATTTAAATGTTTACCTTGATGCAAACAAACAGTCTGCAAGGAGCACAGGGAGAGGGTAATTTTTTACCCTACACAAGCAAAATTGGAAACAATATCTGGAGGACTGCAAGGTGACTGCTGTCCTTTGCCTGGGATGGAGGAGGAGGAGGAAGAGGAGGAGCAAAAGACCCACCAGAGATTTTAGGTAGACTGCAGCAATTGCTTCTAGACCCACATATGCTTCTGCCAAATGCACAAGTGATTGATTTCCAGTTTCCTCTCAACAGGTCAGAGCTCAGTGATGGGTTCACGGGCATCGTGAGCACACGGGAGTCACACGTGTGCAGGGACATCCTGCTGAGGACGTGGGAGGTGTCACAGTAATGAACACAGCAGTGTTGGTTCCTACCTGCCCTCTTTTGTCCCGTGGATGACAGTAAGAATTTTGCTCTGTGTGGCAGCAGGTCCATGCTCACTGCTGTACAGAGCTGTCCTGAGGGAAGAAGTGACTAGTGAGGGGCTAACTGCTGACAGATGAGAGGACCAGCTTTCTGGAGGACTGGCTGTCCCAGAGCTCTGCACCTCTGGCCATAAAATTACTTTTTATTTACATTCTCAAATATGGATTTTGTGAGGGGCAATTTCCAGTGCTCAGGGCCTGACCTTTCATCATTTCTACCCCAGCCTTTTACTGAGTGGCATACCTTTGTTCCTCCTATTGATGTGCATATTCAACCAACAGAATCACATTTCTTGGTGGTTCCAAAATGGAAGTACTGGGATTCCTAAGTAGGTGGGATGACTTAGGTATCACCTACCCAATTTAAAGTAAACTTGGCCAGCAGAACAGTTAATGTTGATTTTTTTTGCAACTGATTTCAAATATTGTCCTGCTTCTATTACAGTAGTGGTTTCAAACTCCTTATTCACATCACTGTATTTACTTCCATTCCAGTCTCACACAGACTATATCAAGCCCCATCAAATAAAATACATTGAGCATTTGATAAATCAGACATCAAGCATCCTTAAAGGAAGCATAGCATCTAAGGATATGAATATATTTTATTCTTGTGAAGGCATCATGGGGGGCATTGACTCCACAATCTTTGTGATTAATTTGAGTGTCTCTGCAGAGACTGCTTTTCAGAGATTTTTTCACTTGTTATAGATCTATACCTGCAACATTGCCTATCATTAGATAAAGGGACATAAGCTGTTCTACAGACCTTAGAAATTAATGTAAGATTTGACACAATAGGAATCCGATAAGGTATGAAAGAGGACATAGAGAGAAGGAGGGACTTGTTGAAGGCAGATTTGACTTCTGTTCTTATCCCTCGTGAAGAGGGATTTTCAAAAGCCCTGGGGTAACTTGGAAAACCAAGTGCCATTGACTTTTAATCAATTAGACATATTTTTGAAATTCATGCAGATAATGAGTAAGCAAGTTTACAGTCCAGTCCGACCTGTGGTGAAATCGATGGCAATGTTTGCTTTGTGAAAGATAGTTCCAGTACTTAATTGGATTTCCTGTAGGCATTGGAAAAAAAAAAAAAAAAAAACACGAAAAAAACTTAAAAAAAAAAAAGTGGTTTATATACAAGGAAAAGTTTAACAGTTCAGGAGGAGCATCTCATGGGATGAGAGCAAAAGCACAGATATGGAAAGAGAAGATAAGCAGGTTAAGATAAGTCACATCACTGGTGGATGGACCTTGGTGTGATATAGAGGGGATTGAATGGAGGAATATAATGGAGGAGGAGAGGTGATTAAAGAGGTGGGCCTTTAAGATGCTTTTGTTTGAAGTATTTTTTCTATATGATGGCAGGGGGAATGGATATTGAAAACTTATTTTCTCATTAACTAAAAAAATAGGTAATAAGGAAAAGGACAGGATTTTAAATGCTGAATCCGTGAAGAAAAGTTGTTGTGTAAAAATGATTTCTTTTAAAGTCATCAGGATATATATACCAATTTTCAGTGGAATCACACAGATGCTTTACAAGGGGAGAAGAGGAATAACCCTTGTAGAGGCTCTCAGGGGATGGCTGCTGACATGGAAAGCCATTTGCCCCAGTCAAATTTTTGGCTTTCATCTGAGATGAAGGACCTAAGTCATTTAAGGGTGTTTCTGTTTACCCCTGAAGCTTCCTGGAGGCAAGAGAGAAGATTCTGTGATCAATAGTATCAAATGGCATGAAGAAGCATAAAGCATTACATACGTACATACCTTCTTTTTCAAATGCAGAGGACATCTCACCTGCTACTTCCCAAGTCACTTTCCACATTATAACCTACACTCAGTCAAATAGACCAACTCAGCGTAGTGGTATGGGATAAAAAGTCTGATTTCTGATTTATTAGAGTTCTTAGAAAATGGAAATTAAGCTGTAGGTGGTACCTTGAGCAAAATTTTTAGAGTGGATTACTGTAACAGATCTAGGCAAGTATCAGCTAGTGACGACTTTTAAAATTTCATTTGAAGACTTCTTCCTCCAAAAAATTCCCGTGCCTAATACAGAACCACCAATTACTACAATGGACTTGTGGCAGAGTCTTCGTAGAGCTGGATGTGAGAGGTAAAATTCATCAATTCCAAACATCTAGTTCATATATTATCCTACTTAAATGTTATACCTCATCAGTTTAGGATCTTGTCTCCAGTGATAAACTACCCACTCCCTGTTTTAATTTCCTATCACCACATGTTCCTTTCACTTAAAAAAACCAAATCATTTATTCTCCGGATTTTGATCGGACAATAGACAAGACTCTTCTTCTTCACAAAAAAGGCTATCATTTTTTTAAGATAAATAATAATAAATTCCATTTCAAATTTTACAACAAAAAAAATTCCTGACTTAAAACTCTGGAAGCCAAATTATTCAAGAATCTCAGGGAGAGTGCTCAAAAATTGAGATAACAAGAGTGTTCAGACACTCAAAAACATAGGCTCTTACCTCAAAGCTCCCTGATAATTGGACTCCATGAGGAGTCCAATTTAAAATTAAATCATAAGCCAAGTTGCACTGACAATTGCAAAAGCAGGAATGGATCTGGCCTCTACTGTGGAGATAGAAACCCTTTATTAACAAGGTATATTTTAAGACTTGAGTCAAATGCTGCTTTGTTTGCAACTGAATTCTATCAGGGGTAAATCCAGAGGAAAGAAAAACATGTTACAAAGGCAAGCATTTCAATTTTTTTTTGGGTGTATATTTGGTTTGTGAGATACTTCCAAGTAATAAAAAGATGACTTTGTAAACAGAATGTGTAATATGATCCTGAAAAAGAGGCATTTCCCCACCTTCAAGAAGCACAGCTCAGAAGGCAAAAGAAATGACGTAGAAGATTGGGACAATAGTGAAAGATTTTCACAGAGACATTTCAAAATGTTGACATTCAAAATAAATTCAAAGAGATTAAATGGCTTTGAGTAGTCAAGAAACAAATTACAGAGATGTGCCATCAGCATAACTCTGGAAGCTGGAACCCAAACCACCCTGATGGCTAAAAAAAACAGAAAGAGAAGCATACACCACAGAAGTAAGCCTGCATCCACCACCAGCAACTGAAATGACTGATTCTGATAAGATGTTAACTTTAGGGGTTGTGCAGTTAAGTGCATTATAACTGTAATCAAGATGTCAATAAACTCTACAAGTATCTGTGGTCATCAGGGCCAGTCAGAGGGACTGTTCTCTTGTGACTTGCTCCTGTGACTGTATCTCCCTTTCAGCTGGAACAAATTTGAACACCACAGACTTCCACCCAAATGTCACAATTTAGCCCTTCCTTAAAACCAACAAAACAAAACAATCTTATTTTTCTGTTTCTACTCTGTCACTGTTGGAAGCCTCAACTGTCTGCTTGGCCATCTCTCCTACAAATGTCTGTATTTTTTGTATGGTGGCTGTTTGTGCCTGGAAGCCCTTACCCCTGCTCTTCCTTCCATCATCAGTCCTCCCAAAGCATTTTCCCAAGCACTGGCTTCTAATTGTTAGCAGGAAACTGTCCATCACACCTGGAAAACTGAGCTGGAAACCGAGAAGATAAAATAGAAAAATAGATTCCACATGACTGTAAGGAGATGAAAATAGGTGTTGGGAATCACGGCAGCCTCACAGGAGGATAATGGGAAGTGCTGGTGTTAACTCTTGAAGACCAAAACAAATCACACAGCCACTGCCCTGGGCTATTAGATCTGGATTAAGCAATTAGTCCATCAGATCTCCCCAGATCCAGGTGTATGTGTGTCAAATCTTAGCCATAAACTGTTTCAACAATACAGTGTATACATTATGAAAAGCCAGATATATAACCAAACCCACACCACCCCTTTCACTTGTCTCTTTACCTTATTGTACCAATAGAAGGGTAAAATAGATGGTGTCATCAGGGTGGTTTTTCCTGCACATTTTAAAAGCTCTGTTGCTGCACTTTCTCTGCTTTTCAACTCCAAAACTGAGGGACTTTTCTTCATGCATCCAGCTCACTTCTTTGGTTTTCATCTTAATAAACCCACAAGGTATGAAGAGGAGATTTCAAAAAACCTGAGCAAATAAGGAGCTCTGTGTTGAGCTGGAAAAGCAAGAAACAAATGGGCAGGGGCAATGCACTGTAGTAAGAAAAAAATCAAACGCCAAACCAGTCCTATCTGTTTTCAGCTTTTCCAGTGTCTCTCTCCCTGTGTACATTGTCCAGTACAGCCACCTTCTAGTAAAGGCTATTTTGTCGAAATATTCCACTGGGTCTTTATGTTTGTCATCCCTGTATCAAGAACAATGTGCATTATTTCACATTTCTCAGTAATAAATTTAATTTGCCATGTGTCAGCTCAATTACTGAGCTGATCTAAGGCACTATGAATGTTTCTTGCCACTCATTTTGTGCTCAGTATGCATCATAATTTAGTATCATCAGCACATACAGCACATTATGGCGTGTCTTTCTAGCTAGGCAATTTATTTAAAATCAAACTATGAATCCAGGTATTAATCACACTTAACTATTCCCTTTTGGGGGGATCCCTCAGCACAGAAAATTCATTTTGTTTCATGTATTTCTTTGCCATGTCCTTCTCAGCCCCTGTTAGGTTCATCTTCAGAAGCAGCCTGTCATGTAGATCCTTATCAGAGATTTTCTGAAAACCTAGATAAAATATGTCATATGCACCGCAATTATCTACTTTATAACTCCTAAGCTCATTAAAGGGGTCAATTAGTCATTATTGCCTTTTTTAAACCCCCTCTGGCAGCCTCAGGTTAGACTTTGGCTCCTTAATGCAGTCAGTACTCAAATCGAGTGAGTGCTCCCAGGAGCCAAGAGCTCCTGCAGCCAGAGCTGAGCACCAGCACTTTTAGAGGGAAAAAAAGGGAAAAGAAAGAGAAGGTAACTGCCCACTGTTCCACTCACATATTAAATATTGATGAAAAGACTGAGAAAATAGAGCTGGAAATGTAAAGAAATCACATCTAAGTGAAGAAAAAAAAATCACAGGGAGAGCAGGAGGAAGGGCAGGGGGGGAGCGAACACTGCAGAGCACTTTTGTAAGCAGAAGCTGAAATTAGCAGGGGGGGTATCTATTTGCAAGCAGAACAAATACAATTAGATGGTCCCCCTGCTAATTTTTGGCTTCTGGTTGCATAAGTGCACTGCAGGGCACACACCTTCCTTACCATTTCCTCCTGTTCCATGCTTTCCAGGTGATATCTGTGAAACAGCAAAGAAGGAGCACCTCCATTTTGAGTGCTGACTGTAAGCACCTGGATGATTCCTAGCACTTTGTTATGAAAATAAGCACACAGAGGTTTTGGGGTATTCCCAACAAAGCCTTCCTTACAGCACTTCTCCAGGGTGCTATAGTGGTGGATGAACCAACACAGCCAAGCATCCAAGAAGACTCATGGCTGCCTTGTTCTTCCTCTGTTCATTCGTCTCAGTTTCTTTGTGGGTCTCAGACAGGACTACACAGAGTCAAGTGAAGATGGAGAAACCCAGCTCAGTGGGAAGGACAGGGAGAGAAACGTGCCCCAACCCCAGCTGAAACTCCACCTAGGACCTCTCTGCAGAGCATCTCTTCCCTGCTGACCATGATCTATTCCCAACTCATCTCCTTGATGTTTTCACTGCCATTGTTGTGGTGCAAATTGAAGGAGAGAAATGAAATGGAATAAGAGAATGAAAGAAGGCTATTCCTGCCTCGATCTCATTATCTCTGCTGAAAAAAATGAGCAATCACGGCAGTGAAAAACAAAATCTCTGAGGAGTGCTACTCCAGGCAGAGGAAGCAGCACTGGGGGGAAGGAGAGCATTAATATGTGCTTTTCAACCAACTGCATTTCAATTCACTGCTGGACTTTAGCTCTCTTTTATTAATTTAGGAGTGTTTCTAGTTTATTCTGTAATCTGTGCTCTACATTTTACAGAATTAGATGTCTATTTTTCTTTCTGTTCTTTTTTCTTAGTTTTGTTTGGCAGTGCTACAGATGATCACATTTGTTTCTATTTGCAAGTTTGCTTTATCTATATTTCACAGTTGCAATCTGGGCTGTCCACTATCTTATTACTGTGTGATGTGATATCTCCTAAAGGTGCATGTGAACTCATTTTTCTCTGTTCCCTTCAAATCCCTTCGAAGTTGGTTCATCTGAAATACCAAATTGTTGTCTTGTGACTGGCAATTATTAGTTTGGGCTTATTGGTTTTGATATCTAAGGTAATTTAATGTGTAACCTTATAGTTACTCATAGCATGGTACTCTATCTAAAGTCCAGTTTGGCATTACCTTCTTAGCTATTAATTGCAACCCAGCTGGGCTCTGCATATATTAGAAAAAAGCAATACTTTCATGAATAATCTCTGCACTGTTTCCTAATACACCCATTTTAAGGGCACCCAATTAATGAGGACAACAGGGGTAGGTCACACACACTATACCATTTGTGATAATATCTTTTGTATCTACCAGAATTCAGGTTAACAGCATAACAGAATGGATGTTTTTATAGACCAAGCCAATCTTGCACTATGACAAACTAACATTTATTAATATCTTACTGTCTGTGAGATCTGGAGTTCATTTTTCTTTCTGTTCACAGTTCTGCTATTTATGTCCCTGATCCTCCTGTATCATCCATGCAAGAAGAACTTTATATCCATGCTGAATCCTATGAAAGGCTGAAGGAGTCTTCTCCAAGGGAGGGATATGTCAATTTGGAGCCAGTCAAACATACAAAGAGCTGAGTTATGTCAGCAACAAATACTCAGATGTTTTGCATTGCTTCCCAAACTAGACATGTTCATTATTAACCTTGTTTCCGAATGGCCTAATATGCATTGGGTATACTTACTTGTGCTAAAATTCCTGATCACTTCAAAAGATGAGATGTAGCTGAAATTTATTAAGAATTTGAAGAAATCTATAATAACACAGTGGAAAGAAAAGCTTGGTACCACCAGTAAGAGGTAAACATATGAAGAAACAGTTACAAAATAAGTTGTCATAAATATCCTGATGATACTGGAACAGCACTTTGGGGCTTTGTCTTACAACTGAGAATAATCCATGAATCTGACCACATCAAATAGACGATGTTTTACTCCATTCATTTATTTAAAAGTTTCTCTGTTTTTGAAGAAGTGGTGTCTTTTTTTTTTTTTTTTTTTTTTTTTTTTTTGTGATTGTGGGGGTGTGTTCACATGCTCCTCTGCTCAAGAATGCGATCATGAAAATCTGTTTATTATTGAGAAATAACTGTGTATGTATGCTGCTTTCAGAAGGGTTTTCTGTGGTGATCACTGCGTCCAGTGAGAAAATAATATAATTTCAATTTTGCTAGCACTCCTGAATCCTCAGACACCTCCTCTGCAGCAACACTCTGGCTTACTGTGAAACAAGACCACCCCAAATAAGAGCACTTGAAGACCACCCCATTAGGCCTATGAGTACTCCAAAATATTTCAATACCAGACCTTTAAATTTTCAGCAGAGCTCAGACCTGCGTCTCTGGAATAACAAACCCACTAATTATTCCGCAGCAAAATCATAAGCCCGGGAACGAAAATCCTGTTATACTAAACTAAAAGCCATCCTACGTGCTGTGCAGCCCTTGCCAGGACCATAGGCATTAAAAGAAAGTGCTAGGTGGATTAAATGCGGGCTCACCTGCCAGGCAGCATATGTTTCGCTCCTGTCAAACCCAAGGGCTCTGTAAAGGATCGAGACAGATGCTCATCTCACCTTCTGCACCTTTTGGAAGGATCATGTCACAGCATCCCCATCATCAGAATGCTTTATTGTGAAACACAGCACCCTTTTTAACACTAGTTTGCCAGCAGCCTGAGACTTGCTGATTAGAGGTTTTCTTCCACGCCAGCCAGTCGTGGCTATCTTAAGTTTTCCTAAAGCGACACGTTGGAATTCCCTGCACGCGTATCAACCTGGAGATCCATGAGGTGCAGTGAATTGTAAACTTTCACAACTGATTTACATGTTCCAGGTTTTAATACCCTCTCAATTCTTAAATGGATTAAGGAGGACAGTCTTTAGCTACATTTGACAGAGATTATTCTCGACATGGCCTATTTTTCATGGTAGTCATTTATTGTACTTGGTAATTAGCTATATGGCCTTATGCATTGATTTTTTTTTTTCTTTCTGAATCTACTCTAGGTCTGCTTCCTAAATGCTGAATATGGTGTTTGGTGACACCACTTTTGTTTATTCTGCAGTCTGGCATATTTGATAATTCATTCATTTCTTCACATGACATAAATTGGCAAGGAATAAACTAAAGTTGGAAATAAAATGGCTTTGGCTGTCACAGGATGGATAAAAGCTCTGGAATGGATGCCCAGTAATAGGAAAACTGAGGGCCAAAAACCCAACTGTTTTTTCAGATGAAGCTTACCCAGTTTCTGAAAAGGTTTGTAAGACCTAGCATAGTAGCTCTGGTACTGAGGAAATGGGTCCCAAAACACAAAATGCCATTTTCAGACATTTGCAAGATGAGTGTTCACACACAGGATGATTCATCATCACAAAATATCACATCATTTTCTTGTGTGTGCACAAAACAAACAGAAAATTAATCATAGCTCATTACTTATAGATTTCCCTTTGAAAGGCTAACTCCAACTTGGAACACTGTTGTTTCCATAAGGGAAGTCTGACATTTAAAAAAATTTAGGGGCACATGTAGCTGACTCCTGATGCAGAAGTACTGGCAGTTTGTAAGGTTGCACCAGATCCTGCTTTATGATATTTTCCACAAAGACCATCCATCACAGTTGCAGCCTTGCAACTTGCTTCTCTCTGCCAAATATCTCTCACTTCTGAAGCTCCTTCCAGCTTCACTTGCATCTCTGGACCTGTGGGCCCCTTTCTTGGATCATGGCAAGTGACAGAATTCAGTGTCTGCTCCCTTTTGGTGCATTCTTCACTTTCACTGTATTTCTGATGTTACTGGAGGGGGCTGGGAACCACAGTAACCCAGAAAAACACCCTCCAAAATACAAGAGAGTTTAGCAGAAGAGTTAGATAACATCCACATCTACAATATCTAAGACTACATCTGTAACCTTTGTGCTGAGACCTTGTGTGGCATATGACAAGTGTAATCAGCTCCAGGATGGCTGCCAAAATCCCCAGAGGAGCTTCATCAAGGGACAATCCCAGCTCCACATGCTCTGGTTGCTCCTGCGTCATGCAGGAAGCTCTATAACTGCTAAAGCCACTTAAAGGGGAACAGAAGAGCATTTCTTGTTCTTCTGTGTGTCTGTGACAACAACAGATACCAAGACTGTGACAGTTTGGAAACAGCCCCATGGGAATCATTGCATAGCACCGGGAAGGTGAGAGGCAAACACAAGAACAAAGGCAAAAGAAAGCACAAGAACCCAGAGCACAAGCATTTAAACAAATCAATATGCTGCTCTCCCATCAGAGCAGACTCACGGTTTCATTTTCCATATTCCATGCTCCAGTCACTCACTCAAGTCATTGCCAGCAATGACATTTCTATTGCTGCTGCAGTGGCAGGAGAGTATAACTTTTCAGAAGGTGTGGGGGCTGGGGCAGGGCTGAGTTTATCTTAGTGAAACAGGTGAAGAGCCAGGAGGGACAGTCAGGTGAATACCTACGTGTAACAGTAAGACAAATAGTTTCTGGATCAAATGTGACCTGTAAGCTGCCATTTCCTCTTGTAATAATAGATTTGGAAGTTGTTTGTGTAGCTCTTTATATTCCCATTAGTTCTATGAACGAACCCAGTCCATACCTGCTCTTTTACAGGAGCTCATGGAGTATGGAAGCAGGTTTACCACTCCTTGAGCATAAGGGAGAGGTCAGGCTCTTCTCTGCACCAGGGCAAGGCTCTCAGGCTAAATCTGTCAGCACCTCAAGCAACAGAAGAAGAGTTTTACCATGGAGATCTATTCAGGGGCACAGGTTGTGGATGAGTCTCTGTAGCCTGAGATTTTCCAGCTGCCTCAGGGAACACTGAAAACAAGGTCACTTAGACAAAAACATTGCTGACACGTGGGACTATCCCAACCCCAGGGTAGCAAGAGAACCTTGGAGGGTTATATGAGTATCATAAAGTGGCTTAAAACTTTTTCAAACCCTGCTTCACCTAGAACAAAGAAGTGGAGCCAACCACCATCACTTATGACAGAGAGGTCAGCAGGAAGGCAACTGGGACCATCCCACCCCATTAACCAGGAAGCCAAGAGAAATGTTAGTTCACTCTGAAGTGAAGGGAGACTTGAAATATCAGTTCAACAACAAAAAGGTACCTATCCCCATCCTAAGCCAACCTACACTGCTAGGTCTTGAAGAAAATTAGTGTAATAAAACATCAAGTCAAAGCCATATTACCTGCAATCTCAGTTTGGTTAACACAATTATTTTAAGTCTTTATTGTTGGAAATGTGTGGAAAATGCAGAAACGAAATAGAAAATTGACATGAAGATGTGACAATTACAGTAACGTAATGCCTTTGTATGATGGACTACTCATAAAATGCCTTATATAATCAGATGCAAAACAAAAATGCCTGAATGTGTCTTGCCATGTATCAGATAAAACATGAAGTACTTATTTGGCATCAAAACCAGCTGCTTTTCCTTCAGCATCCATCCCACTTGCAATAGCTTTACAAAGAACAAGACACAAACATAAGAGGAAAGAGAAAGAAGACAGTGATAAAGATATGAAAAATGCCTGTTTAATTATGCTCCAGATTTTATCTTTGTTTCATATCAACTCTCTCTCTTTCCTTTCCAAGAGAAATAACTGGCATGTGCTTTGTTTTGAAAGTAGATTGACACAAAAAATGAGAATTGGCCATGTATCCTGGTATTAATCTCCCTCCACAACAGCCTGTGATTGAGTCAGAGCTATTATTCTCACTTTCAGGTCTGAGTCATTATCAAAAAGGATGCTATTTCTCCAGCATCCTTTCCAGCAGAAATATACACTCTTGCAGAGCACTTCAAGTCCTACAGAATTTTCTCTGGCTCTTGCTTTTGTACTGTTCATTCAATGAAAAACTGAAAGGCAAAAGGAGTACAAGGAAATAGTATTGCTGTTCCTGTTTACTTTCTTCAGTTTACTCCATAAGAGCATCTAAAATGTTATCTTCGACACTAAAACCACACTGCCTCATGAAAACCCTTCCCTGTTGATTTTGAACTCATCCCTTTTACTCCGTATATACAATAAACATCGTCTCCCATTATGGCTTCTCTTTCACCTTCTCTGCTCCTGTGCCTTCTGCTTACATGCATCTAAATCTTCTTCCTAGTTGGCACCCTTTTTCTGCTCTGAACTTGAGGTAGTCCTTAACAGGCTACCTTAAATATCCCCACTTGCTGCCTACCCAAGGAAAGGAAGCAACCTGCAGTGTCCCTGTACAGCCCAGCTGCTGAGCTCAGCATAAGACACCAGGCACTCAGGAACATAATTATTCATCAAATATATGTCTGCTCCCTGCCTCAGCTCCACCTGGGCAAAGCCCTGCACCCCACCCCATTTACCAACAGAAGGAGATGTGACCCTGTGCAGGGGGAACACGCTCAGAACCACAACTGCCTGACAGCCGATAAAATTGTGTGTTGTGTAGCTCACTGGCCCTCAGTTTAAAGCTTCAATTCTTTTACCTCCCTCCAACACTCTTCTAAAGAAACTGTGGAGATTTTTACTTGGGTGGGGAAGTGGAAGAGACTGGCTTCAGATGCAGCACTTGTTCCCTGAATTTTCCCAGCTCTTGCTAAAGTTTTTGGACAGCTAGGACTAAGAGAGTAGACACCTCAGAGAGCGGGATAGAGAGCAGACACCCTTCAGCCTGGTGATGACAGAGAAACAGAAAATGGAATTCTGATCCTAACAAATGCTCCTGGTCTGCTCTACTCTGAAGCTGAAGAGAATCTCATCTTCTCTCAATTTAAGTTTTTATTTTCTTCTTTTCAGCAGAGTACCTGAGTGCTTTCTTCAGCCAAATTTCTCAGCTCACCACCTGCTTTCCATGCAAACACCTGTGGAGATCTGAAGGCAGAACTGTGCCTGTTGTTGTAGTTATGAAAATAATGTGAGACTCAACTAATGCTATTCTTATGCTTAGACCCCTTTAATCAAGCAGCTTTTCCAAATCATCCTATTGAACTCTTTTCAGGAACAGTTCTGACTCCTACTTTTCACACACTGCAGATATTCAGTGGGATGGCCTGGGACAGCCTGGCAGAGGCACCCAGCTTCAGAAAAGAGACAAGGCTTAAACTGCTCTGGGGTTTATCCAGCATTCCTGGGAACACATTACCTGCAGGAGACCACATTCCAGTTCTTCCATTAGCAAAAGGGTATTTTGCCAACACAACTGGGTACCAGTATCCAGAGCACTCAGTAGGAAAGGTACTGGTGATCTAGGATGGGGTCCCTTCTGGCAGGATTTGAATGGGACCTCAGGAGCTACAACTCTTTTTTTTTTGTGTGTGTGTGGTTTTGTTTGTTTGGGGGTTTTTTTGTTGGTTTTTGTTTGTTTGTTTGTTTGTTTGGGTTTTTTGTTTGCCATATCTAAAGCTTATTTTATACCAGTCATCTGAAAAAATAAAATTGAGTTACAGCTTAGGTATATTTTTGTTTCTGGACAAATCTCCAAGAGCCATCACTTACTCCCTTCATTCAGCATCACACTTCACTTAAGTGACTTTTCAGAACTAAGCCTGTATGGAACTGACTGTAGTATTTTATCCTCACTGTGAAATATTCTTCACTTTTGTGACACCAACTAGTCTTGAAATGCTGTAAAAATGCTGACAGAAGAAATACCAGAGAACGGTTTTAAAAAGCTTGTGAAGGATCGGTAGGTCCAGAGGTGTTTTTTCAGCACAAGAACAGCTGGGGGACATTTAAAACCAAACGAGAAAAAATTCTAGAGGACACAGAAGATTTAGTGTATTCGAGGGAGTCACCAACATGAAAGGTAACATATTTTGGTGGAGGCTGGAGGGGACAGGATCTGATGGACAGTATGTCAGCCCTATAGCAGGAACAGGGGGGCAGGCAGCACTACTGGAACATGGGGAAAGCAATGAAATGAGAAAGGTAAATGAAGCGAAGTGTAGCATCAGGCAGAGGCCCCAACATCACAAACACGGTCACAGTGTACAGTCTCATAGATCCCCTGAGTTTTACATTGAAGAGAAGTGACAAAATCATCAGGAGAGAAATGAGAATGACCAGCAGAAGCCTGAGGAGGAACAGTATGAGAAGGGAGTCAAAAACACTAAAGAGCTGCCTGAGGTTAGTGCTACTGGACTATGATTTATGAAGGGATATATTCAAAACTGCCTCAAAGGTTAAATGTGAAGCTTGGACAAGAGAATGAGAGAAAAGAAAACCTTCAGGAGTCCAAGATGTAAGCAAGATATGTGGCATGTGCTGCTCAGCTAGCACAACTGCTCTGGGAAACTGAATTCCTGAACAGCAGCTCTTTGTTTTGCTGTCCTGAAGTGGCACTCCCAGTCATGTCTTTGTCATTTGAACTCTGATGGCTTCCACTCCTACAGCACCTGTACTACAACAGAGGAAGAACCCTTAAAATAAGGCTGTGGAATGTTCATTAAACAGTCTTCCAGGATTTCATTTTCACATGTAAGCACCAGTCCACATACATGCTTACACATAGAGGTTCATATACACATACATTGCATTTCCTTCTGCTCATCAGAACTCTTAACGATATTATTTAGTTGTGTTTAAAGTTTTTCTTAGAAATCCAGAAGAAAATAGAAGTAACTTATGCAAACATGTCCCACAGTCTCACTTTGGAGACCAAAGTAGTACTTCTCAGTCTCCCAAATAAAAGTCACAGTAGAGTTAGATTTATAAAACCCTCTCTTATTCAGGCTTTTCCTAAGTCTTTACTGCATTCTGTAAGAAACCATTCACCTTTCCAAGCAAGAGGTCCTGCAGGTTCTTTCCTGGACCCACATCCCAGCCTTCATCCAGCTGCATCAACAAGAGTCTTGTCCACATACAGATTGCACTTCGTGGCTCCTGAAGGGTGGAATTTTTGGCCAGTTAGTTTAATTTTGCACCCTTTACAATTATGGGGATTGTTCTGCTTTTAATTAAAATCATATAGCCCTTTTTCACTTAGCTTTGTTACACCTTGAATTACGACCTTAGGTTGAGGTGGTATAATTTTACTTTAAGAGTTATGCCAGAACTCAAGTACTGACATCTCCAGGGTTCATAGAAATTATAGGGATCATAGAAATTTAACTTGATAATTACCTCAATATTTCAAGTCAGAGAAATCACCATATAATATAATTATGGGTTGTTGTTTTTCCAAATTCACTTTGTGGGTTACCGTAGGTTACTGCATGTTACAAAATATGAAGTTAGATAGATATAGAAACAGAGATAGAGAGGTATAATATACCTAAATGCAAGATTATTCAACCAGATGGCTAAGGAATACCAAAAGACAAAGAGAGACAGCTCTTTTAAATGCATAAAATAGCAAATAGCACATTCCCAATTAAGGAATGCTCACATCAAGGATTCTTTTCCACCATCTCTTCAGCCACAGAAGTTTCTTTCCCCATGGGACTTGTAAAGATTGGCACAGATTGGAGCAAAAATACCCTTTGTACTCTTCTTGCATGAAATCTTCAAGAACTGGCCCTTCTGTCACCCATATAAATTCCCTTTCACTAACAGAAACACTCGTAGCCAGCTCTTCAACATGTTCCTTGGCACAATTATGGTGATTTAAGCTATCAGCTACTACTTGCTAAGGTTTTCTTTTCTTAATTTTAAAAGAAGTGATTAAGAAAGACCAAAAGAGAAATATTTTAATATACCATAAACTGATTCCATTTTGTGGGGTGAATTTTTCCCCTTCAAAACACCAATGCTTTTGTTATCTCTTGCACATAAAGATGCAGAAAAAAAAAATTATTTGGCATGATTTCCGTCATGTTGATTCTTCTGGGTTCTCAAATATTATGATCCATGGAAAGTCTGGATTCATGCTTACTTCTACTCTTCATTAAGTCAGTTGTAGTTGAATTGCTGGTAGGGCAGGCTGCTGATACAGTAGGTGGGCATGCTGAATAAAATACATACCACAGCTGTACCTGCACTTGTCAGAGAGCCAACCTGCTTTACGCCAGTCTGTTCTCCACTGCTTCCTGGTCATAGCCCATCTGTTTCTGAATTCATAAAATGCTGAAGAACACAAATATCTGAACCTATTATAGGTAACATGCTTCAATTAAATTCTGATTGTGGAGCTGTGCTTAACAGACTAACATTGGTAATGTATCTCTTTCAAATTTGTCAATAAAATAGACATCCATCCACAGATATTTCAGTGGAATTCAGAGGCTTTTCTATGTAGTGGCTTCTACATATGGTGCACCTGGCCAATATTCTTGCAGTTGCAAACAAAATCAAACCCAGAAACAACCTGCCAAGACAGAGTATGGAAGGTTACTAAGACAGATTAGATAAAAACCTACATATAGGGAGAGGTTCCACAGTAGGAGCCCTTACAGGTGAAGTAAGCCAGACAGCTATTAACCTGAAGTTACCAATAGCTTAGAGGAGTGCTTTACATTTCAGTTGGATTCAATGATAACATAGAATGATAATACACACAGAAATGATTATGCTAATGAAAGTTTACCATCTACACATAATTTTTGCACTGGGGGTGAAACACTCAACTTTACAAGGTCAGTTTTCATAAAAGCTATGATTTAAAGGAACTCAGCAGTCTGTCAATAACTGATTTAATAGGAACAGACTTTAAACAGAAAAAGTAGGTGAGGGATATATCCCCAGGAAATTTGCTGAGGATACCTACAGTACCTATGATTAAACTATCTGTCCTCTGGATGTCATCATTGCTCTTTTTATATGCTGTTGGTTAAACATGCATTTATGTAGAAGATAACTGCAGTCATAAGGAAGCTGGCCTGGGTGCATTATTTTTGGTAGCTCAGTGCATTTCTAATTAGAGCTGAATTCACAGGAGTGTGGTCCATATCATTGCTATTTATAATCTATAATGAACCTTTTCCTATAATGTAATGCAAAAAAATTTTTTAAAAAATGATCCCCTGTGCACATTTCATTTGATGAAAACTCACATCTCTGCTTCAGGAAGCACTTTATGCCTCTTCACAAAAAATTTGCATCTTTCCATATGTGCAGCTGAGACATAGCTGCCAGTCAGCAATAGTGTTTGCAGTATTTGCAAAAATCTTTGCTTTAACCTGGAACCAGAATTTAAAATTTCAAAATAAGGTGCTTGTTTTCTCTGGCAAGGGAATACTCCATTAGCACAGATGCACCAGAGCAGAAAGGAAAAATTTGGAATACACCTTACTGTGACAAGATTGACCCTGAGAGATTTGATAGAGAAAACAGACCAAAGTGTGGCACTGCAGATATTTACCATATTCCTACAAGATCTTTTATAAGATATTACAGCAAAATAGTCTAAGCAGAAGCAGATTCTAGGCTGAATCCTTCTCCCGGCATGAGGTATATGACTGAATTCAAGCCTTCTCAGTACCTTTCAAGTCCAGATGAATCCAAAGACAAGGAGGGGGCTGTTGTCCTGGCGTGTTGGGTCTGCTGGCAGGTGATGGATGCTAAACCAGCCCAGCCAGCCAGGGAAGGAGACTGTCACCTTTGCACTTCTTTTCTTGCACTGTGCCAAATGTTTCTCAGCTGCTGTCAGCAACCATCCTGAAACACCTGAAACAGTGTCAATTTTAGCAGCCTGGGGACCACTCCAGAAGTCTCAGAAATACAAGTATGACGTCCTTCTCCCTTCTGCACGGCCACTGCACACAAAGTGAGTTGTCAGAGAGCTACATTGCATCAAAAAACCCTCCAGCTTTCACAGAGGAATTCCTATGGAGGTTTCAGAGAGAGATGATGCCCAAGTTGTACAAGCTGAGGTTTAACATATACATTATCACCAGTAAACACTCATCACTCACCAAATTCACTGAGAGGCAGGTGGATAGGTGCTCCATTCCCATCTTTATCTGAAGTATTAGTTAGACAGCATTCAGCAAATCACATCTAAGTCTACAAAGGGAACCCAGACTGAGCTTGCAAGAAGCAGAGCCTTTGAGCTTCAAGCCAGCGAAGATAGAGGTACTTATAGTCTGTTAATTTTCTGTGTGTCTGTGATTTTGGAAACACTCAGAAGCCTCATGCTGTTAGCAAGGCTGAACAATTCAGCATTTTTTTCGTGCCTCAGCCCTGGGAGGATCATAAAGTTTGATAGTCTTCTAAGCAGTTCATAGGTGGAGCAGAATGTGTTAGGTGAGCTAACTGGGCAAATCCCTCAAAGTGGGCCCTTACCTTTCTTTTAAGGAAGAGGTGGAGGGTTCCCTCATCCTTATACTCAGTAGCTAATAGCACATCAGCTTCTGAGGGAAAAGACCATTTTCAGGGGTCCTTACTTCTATTTAAAGTGAAACAGAGCAACAGGTGACAGAACAGGAATAAATGACACTGTGCTGGGGGTTTGTGTGCTTCTCAGCAAAGGTCAAGCAAAGTCCCTCCACCTGCTTGCCACACCGTCAGGACCTGGGCCAACGCAAACTTGAACATGCCAGGCATTAGCCCAGTACTGACAGGCTCCAGCTTTGAGGAAGGCTTATGGATTTGGACACAGCAATGTGTTACTGTGGCTTCATGGCTTCTGGACCACAGCCAGCCTGGGTTTCATCTGGGACACAGACTCTGCCCCTAGAGAAGCTTCCTATGCCAAAAGGGCTGTGTGAATATCTCCACAAATCATCACAGAGCCAACCCCCTTGGAGGATGTGCTCTTTATTTTTCACCATGTCGTCTTTTCCTGACTACCCAATATTTTCAGGGGAGCTGTGCCAATTCATTTATTACAATCAGTTCACCATTTTGTAGTGAAGTATGAAGCAGCATTATTAAAAGATATATTTCAGGATGTTCATTCTATTGTTTTTAAGCATCCTTTGGAGATGTGAAAACATGGCTAGAAAAAATAGCTTCGATGTGCTGCCCCATTTCAAAGCTGGAGTTTTGCCTTGCATGTTAATGTGTATGTTTTCATGCCTCAGCTACACTAACTGTACTCCTTTCCTGTTTCTATTTATTTTGGAAGCAATATATGTTTACTAAATCCGTTGAAAAGTGTTAATGATCAGTTCATAGAATACTAATGTGGATTCAAATTACTTTCACATGAATCAAGACAAATTAAAAAATACTATTAGATCATAAACTGCTTCAAACCCATGTCAAAAGAATTCTAGGATCTTGAAGTAAAGATTTCTTTTTTTTTTCATTTGTTTAAGATCTCATTAGATATTTAAATTGATCAAAAAGGTGTGGGGACAAGAACACATGGATTATCCATGGTTCATGTAACAAAGAGAACGGATAAATCCTCTGTGTTTGTAAGTGTGGTAAGAGGGAGGGTATCAAAACCAGTAGCACCACAAGCAGCGTCTCTTCCATGTGCCTGAAAAGGAAGAAAGAGACATGTAAGTGCAGGCAAAAGAGCTGTGACATGGGTACAAACCAGCCCTGACTGGTAGCATATTATTCAGCCCTGAGAAATAGATGTGAAACCTGAAGACTGGTAACCTACATGGACAGTGGTCCAAAATGTTTCCAACAGAAATTTTTATTGCATCTCCTAAAATTCACTGAAATTGAAGCATACTCCAAAGATGAACCAATTTTGGTGACACTTCAGCTTGATCCTGTCTTGATCTGAAACATGGCTGTGCTTCAGAACTGCCTTTCAAGTGTGTCTTACAGTCTAAAGGTAGGAACTTCCAAACCATGAAATTCCTACAGGTTTTAGTGGAGGAGAATAACCCAATTTAGTGACCTCCACTGGGGAAAAGCAGACAACTCAGATGTTGCAGTACACGTGCTGGTTGGGAGCAGTGTGCTAGCTAAGAGCATATGCCATGCCCACCGGCCATACCTACTCACAGGTGACAAGGAACACACAACCTCTGGCAAACCAGGCTTCATAGTTCTGCTGCTCACAGAAAGCCTTTTTTTCCCCCCCCATCTGTTAAAATCTGCCCTTTTCCAGGCTCCCAGAAGTTGTAAGTTAACCTCTTAGTGCTTTATCACACAGGAATACACGTGCAAAACACTTCCTACATGGATGCATCACGATAATACAGACGGTGGCTTTGCTGAGCAGGTAAAACTAGCATCACTGAACAAATCAATATTGGAGGGTAAAACCAACTGCAGCTGTACCAGGGCACTTGCTGGACCCCAGTGCAGTGAAGATGCACAGGCAGAGCAGCCTGTACTGTAGTACAGACCAGCGCTGGGCACAATGATCTCCTTTTGCCTTTTGGTAGAAAGCAGAAGTTTACAGTAATGACGCCAATCATTGCGTGTGCCTTGTATGCTGACCCATGAGGTGCTGGTGGACACTAAGAACTTATCTCTGCTCATCTTTTCTTTATTCATGAAGGGCAAAAACATTTCCTTAGCCATGGTTGTCCTGAATTGTCTTTTGGGAATGTAAGGCAGGATGTCAGGCTGGATTTGCCTCCTCCACTATAATTTTGCAGAGACCAGGTAGAACATTCAGCTGTTCCTTTACTCTTTTCTTTTCTTTTTTTATATATACAGAAATTTACTTGATCATGGATATTTTATGCATGACAATTAAGACTCATCTAGGAAAATATCGGAAGGAATAAGCTCTCCAACCTACTCTGTTTCATTCAAGACAATTTTATCTAACCGATTTTTAATAAATTTAAAACATTGCCCACATCTACTCTAGCTATGAGGCACTGGTAATCAAGTCAAGCACCATTGACTATGAGAATAGTGAGCTGTATAAAATGACTTCTCAGCCTTATGTAGTGTCAGAGCACGATTTAAATAACACGTTCATTATTCAAGGTCTCATAATTCGTACATATAGAAATAGACTCAGGGAGCTGAAAGAGGCTTTCAAGCTTTCAACAGTTAAATAAATAAGCAACCTGTATCATTACAACTGTACTGTACATTCTTTAAATACCTGATAGGTTGTTGGAAAGCCTTTTTAAAATGAAATGCAATAGTACAAAGTGCTAATTTAAGATGAGAGATGCACATACAGTAGTGACGGCTGTTACATGTTGACGTTGCTTTTAAAGGAATGAACAGAAGATTTGAGAGAAACTGTGCTTTCTGAGGAGGAATCTCAGACATTATGATTATGTTGACGTACAAAAGGGCTCTTACAACTGCAATTACAGAAATCTAATATTAAAGTCATGCTCTTTTCTATAATTTTAGTGGATGTTGGTGTTTGTTCCTGTGAAAGATGGAATTTATTGCAGAGGTTATTGTCCTGATTTTCATATGCATTTAGAAGGTTTCAAAGTGAAATTGTTGCAATCACATTCTACCTGACACTTCTGGTAGAAGAGTTGAAGAAGAGTATTCTACAGTTTTTTTAATAGTACTCAAACCCAGCCTCAGAGAATTTCCTCTAGCTAAATAATTTCATATTACAATTAGATGAATGTGATTTGCAAAATATAAATATGATGTGAATATTTATATGGAGGTAAAATTTATGGAAATACTAACCTGAGCTGTTTATAAGCAATTTTTAAATAAATTTACCAGTATAGTACTGTCTTACGTATTTTGTAAAAGACCAATAAATTTGACAAAAACTATTTCTGAAGTAAGACAATTGAGCGAGTTGCCCATTCCAGAAGAAGAGTGGCTGCCCCATCCCTGGAGGTGCTCAAGGCCAGGCTGGATGAAGCTTTAAGCAACCTGATTTAGTGGAAGTTGTCCCTGACAAGATGAACTAGATACTCTTTAAAGTCCCTCCCAACAGAAACAATTCTATGAGTCTGTGATTCTACTTAACAAAGACAAACCAAATGACAAAAAGACAAACACAAAAGAAAAAACAACCAAGTTTCACCCATCAATTCTTGACGAAGCAAAAGAATTTCAGAAGTCTTTCCTACACCTGACACTTGCCCACTTGGGCCCTGTTGCCTGTGCCTGCTGCATTCAAGTTGTGAGTGAGAGATGAATTCATGCCATGCTGTTAAGCATCAAGTATCTCAGCAGAAAACCTTTTTCCTCCTTTTCTGAGGAGGTCTATGTCTCTAGACAGAGCCAGGGCAGAGAGTTGTGTTCCCCTCCTTACTGAGGAACAGATGAGAAACACTGTCCTCTTCTGACTGACACTGGAGCAAGCCTTTCTTTTGGAGACCTGGCATTTCTGGGGCATTTCTGAGCTTGCTATTCAATCACTGTTGACCTCACAAAGCCACCTTCCCAAAGGAAAACACTGTTTCCCTCACCTCAGAACACACAGGAAGGTCCACGTGTTCCTCTTTCTGAGTAGTCCTCCCCAGACATCCACTTACCACTGGGACAGGGATTGGAAGTATTCTTGATGCCTTATAAAGCTTTATTTTACCATTTTCCATCTTCACTGATAAGCCTTGCCCTTTGTCTTTCAGTCCCAGACATGAATATGTGGCCTGCCTACATCATTCCCTGTGTTTCAACAAATTCTATTGCCTTGTCCAGTCCATACAACAGCCAGACAGCTGGAATCTCTCCACTGCCCTTTCCCAACTTTCTTCCTGCCTCTTGTTTCACCATAGCACATGGAATTTTCTCTATAGCTTTGCCTTAGCATTATTACCACACCATATCCTATATCGAAAGCATCCTCTCTTTCTTAATACTTCTCAATGTTACCAAGCTAGTGAAGCTTTAATCCAGTCTTTAGGCATTTCTACCATTGGTTCATGGCAAAACTTCATGTAGAATTTCTCTTCCACACTGATCACCTCTCCATACACAATCCTTCCTGAATTCTTGCTCACGACTAAGGGGGAGATATTTCATATTTACCAATGAATAAGAGCACACACAAATGCTCATCTATTCCAGCAGATCTTGAAGTATCTTGCTTATATATTGTTGCTTTACTTAAGCATCTCGAAACATATCCTGCCAAAAATAAATGCTTCACAGTACGTTCTAATCCCCCCCTGGGAATTCCTGTTGCAATTCAGCTGCACATTTGGATGCTGTTCACCTTCCTCTGTACACCCTGATTTCCTCTAGTAGGAAAACTGTCTCTGTGTGTAGGGAGGATGCTACTATACTTTCCACAAAGTCCCACAGACTGAATGGTCAGGAGATCATGATTCCAGACATCCTGTGGAAAACACTTTCCCTATAGGGCACCAGCATGTATCTTAGTGCTGGTGTAAACTGGCTTTACTGAGGTCAGCTGAATTGCAGGAAGTCAGAGTGGATTTGGCATTTAGCATCATGTGGCTATTAAAAAAACCCCACCAGGCCATGTCATTCATTCAGTGAGCATATCCCATGTCCCTATGTTTCCTCTGCTGTCTGTGATGCTCTTTTGGGTAGCTGGCTATGTACATGAACATATCCCTGTAGGTCAGGCTCAAATCCATCCTTGCCCCGTGTCCTGTCTTTGAGCTACTAGTAGGAGATTCTTAGAGGACAAGAATAAGAAACAGGACAAATCAGAAATCCCTGTGCATCTCTCAGCTTCCAGCAATCAGCTGCTCAGAGGACTTTGAACCAGAGTTTGCCACAGTACCACCACGTTAATAGTCCCCCATGGACCTATCGTCAGTAATACATCTTATTTTTTTGAACGTGTAACATCCTGTGGAACGAGTTCCACAAAATAATTATGCCCTGCATGACAAAAGTTTGTTTTAAATTCCCTGTGTGATTATAACATTGGAACCCCCTTAGGTCCTGTATTGTCAGAAACAATGCATTAGTCAGTCCCTAATCACTTTCTCCATGACACTCATTATTGTACACATCTCTGTCTTTTTCCCCTTAGTGGATCCTCTGAAGGGTCTAGATTCTTTACTCTCTCCATCTGTTATATTTCCCTGTACCTTCCTATCCCTTTGAAACACAGAAATCAAGCAAATAAAGGATGCAAGATAAAGCACATTAGAAATGTCTGTGACATAGATTTTAACAGTTTGATTTGACTTGCTTTGTTTGGGACTAAATTGTACTTACCAGCACAAAAATCCAAATAAAATTTAAAATAACATTGGCTAACAAATGGTAGTAGAAATAAATAGACTAGTTCTTCAAGGAATAAAGTGAAAAAAACAATAAAATAAACAGGTGGAATAAAAAATAATCACAAGATAATTTCCAAAGCTAAACAACCAGCTCTTATCCCCAACATCTAGTGAAAGCTTCGTTGCTCTAGGAGGAAATTCCTGAGGTTTACCACTTCGGGGGAATGAAAAATAAAGGGAAATGCAGAGTTGACTCTCGAGGTCTCTGTGATACGGCAGACAATTGCGTCTGCTCTGCTATTGACCCTTTGAACAGGGTTTCAGAAAATCCATGCATTTAAGAAACACTACATGACAGCTTATTACTTCCTAGAACTGTCATATCTCTGGCTGCAAGTGACTCAGCTGAACAAATATCAGCTCATACATTATCATGTATCTGTGAGCAACAAGATTGGTTTTCTTATGCATGGTCAGCACAACACTTTTTCTCTTCTGAAGGAAAAAAAAAGATATATTTAGGCTGAACAGCTCAGAATTTTCATAAAATGCTTCTTGAAGCAGCTGCACCTCTGGACAATTACAAAGCATCTGTATACGAATTTGGGCTCCTCAGCAGTACTTGCTTTGTGCTGGAAAACTCTGCCATCCCTCTCTAATGCCATTCCTCTCTGCCACCTCTTCACTAAGACAAAGAATGTTTGCAGTCACAATCAGCCAAGGGAAGGCAAAATCCCAGCAAGGATGCAACAGCCTTCAGTCCCTTCACAGGCTGAGTCTCACACAGCCGATGCGACCATTGCAAAACTGCCTTGTTCTCACATGCTTTTTTCTTACTCTTTTTTTTCCCCAGTGAAACAAAAATTTTTCATTAAAAAAAACCCCCAAACTTAAAAAAAGGTTTTTATACAGCAGCCAGTAACCAATTTAACAGCCAATAATTGAGGCAGCTTCACTGGGATCTGGAATGGCCTTCTAACCAAGAATTAGTACCCTTAATGACCTATAGAGTTAAGCAACCAAGCCCTTGTCTGGTGCACAGACCCTGTGCAGGTGACAGAGATCCAGACAAGCTGTCAATAATTATGCAAGAACATACTCCCACATAACCTGCCTGGCGTAACAGAAAGCATCGCTCTTTTCTTTGATCTTTTAAGTCAGTGGATATTTGGATATTCTTCGAGGAAACACTAATATGCCAAGTCTCCTCTGTTATCATTAAGAAAACATTAAGCAGGTTAAGCAGGTGCCTCTCGTTCTGCTGGCTTTACTAATCTGAAAGTGCATCTGTCAACTGACAGGCAGCTATCACAAAATCCACAAAATATGTGTGTGAAAACAACTTCTTTCCCTATGGTTCCAAATAAACATGAGCCAGCAGTGTGCCCAGGTGGCCAAGAAGGCCAATGGTATTCTGTCCTGTATCAGGAGCAGTGTGGCAGCAGGAGCAGGGAAATGATTCCTCCCCTGGCCTCAGCCACACCCGGAGTGCTGTGTCCAGTTCTGGGCCCCTCAGTTCAGGGAGGACATTGAGGTGCTGGAGCAGGACCAGAGAAGAGCAACAGGGCTGGTGAAGGGACTTAAGCACAAGTCCTGTGAGGAGAGGCTGAGGGAGCTGGGGTTGTTTAGCCTGGAGAAGAGGAGGCTCAGGGGAAACCTCATCACTCCCTACAACTACCTGAGAGGAGGTTGTAGCCAGGTGGCAGTTGGTCCCTTCTCCCAGGCAGCTATCAGTAAGACAAGAGGGCATGGTCTTAAGCTCTGCCAGGGGAGGTTTAGGTTGAATATTAGGAAAAATTTTTTACAGAGAGAGTAATCAGACATTGGAATGGGCTGCCCAGGGAGGTGGTGGATTCTCCATCCCTGGAGGTTTTTAAGATGAGACTGGATGTGGCACTTAGTGCCATGGTCGGGTAACTGGTGTTGAATCAAGGGTTGGACTTGATGATCTCGGAGGTCTTTTCCAGTTGGTTCTATGTTTCTGTGATCAACAGAAGTGATGCTGATTCAAAATATAGGCATCCTCAGGCCAGCATAACTAGATTAGCAAGCCAGCACTGGCAAGCCAGTCATGGTGTGAGGGAACAGAATCATAGAATCATTTAGGTTGGAAAAGACCCCTAAGATCGAGTCCAGCCTTTAAGCCAACACTGCCAATTCCACCACTAAACCATGTCCTTAAGTGCCACATCCATGTGTCTTTTAAATACCTCCAGGGATGGTGACTCCACCACTGCCCTCAGCAGCCTCTTCCAAAGCTTGATAACCTTTTGGTGAATAAATTTTTTTTCCTAATATCCAATCTAAACCTCCCCTGGTGTAACTTGAGGCTGCTTCCTCTTGTCCTATCGCTTGCTACTTTGGAAAAAAGACTGACATGGAAGACGACGTCTCTTCTCTGGTGGGAATTTTTAGGAGAGTTTTACAGAATTCGTTCACAGAGAATGGTGATGGGAGAAGGCAAAGAAACCAGTCTTCATGCTGTCTTGTGGCACAGAATATACAGTGATGCAGGGAAGGAGGAGAAAAAAATTCTGGTAACCATCTGAATTTAGGTAGTCAGGGAAGGGGCTTAAATACAATCTCCAGATGGCAAAGGTGGCAAAAGCAGCTTTTCACCCGGACAAAATGAAGGAGCTGCAGACACAGAGAAATTCATGGAGTGGGGAAGGACCATTTGGATTAGGAACTGTGGCTAAGACGACCCTTTGGACAGGTTACCATAGGTTGGAATAAAAAACAAAGTTGAAAAATGAGAGCATAATGCCTAGTCAGTAGATGGGAAGCATTTTTTTTTTTAACAAGCTGACATAATTTTTTTCATTTGTCAAAAAATTCAGATGTAAAAAATAATTGCACTTATGAGTTCATATTTTTTAAAAGTTTTTGCATTACATTCTGTTAAAGAACAACAATACTCAAAATGTATAAGAGTAAAACATATTAAAAGCTGACAAAAGCACTGTTATTGGTCATCAGATCTGAACATGGGTGTATCAAATAGTATTTCCAGTGTTTCTATTATTTTTTAAAAAATGCCTTTTGACTAAATCCAGAACAGGAATTATGAAAACATATTTATCTGTCCAGGAGAGAAAATACTTCAAATATTTGAATTGGATACTTTAAAGATATGTAAAGGAAAAAAAAAATCATCAAATAACCAATGGAGAGATTGGGATTGGTCAGTTATAATGTGCTATTTGAATCAGCTTGTAAAATGAAGTAATATTTTAAAAAAGGTTTTAATATAGGCAGACACAAAGTCAGATATGTCAGAAGAGAGAATGTAGGTCACACTAACAACACAGAATACCATATCCTGAAATGCAGTGACACTGAAAAGGACTTCAGAAAATCAATTTACCATGAATTCCCTATGCAATCTATGGGCTAAGGTTAATGCAATACTTGCATGATTATGCAGGAGACCATGATATTACAGGTATGTATCACTGATGGGACCAGCATGGCTATGTCCAGTTCTGGTATCCAATTTTCAAATAATGATGATTCTGCAATACTGCAAGGGAATCAAGAATGAGTCACTAAATAATCTGAAATTGTGGAAGCCTTACTTGTGCATAACACACTGCAGATGGCCACCCCCAGGAAAAGGGCAGGGATAACTCACCACAGTGTCAGTGAAGTGCTGGGAAGGGAAAGTCCTGACACCAGTGGACTTGCAAGTAGGGAGCAAAGCCACAAAAGTAAGTAATTAAGAAAGAGAAGGTAGGCAAATTCAGATTGGAAAAAAAAAATTGTGTGTTCTTTTAAAAAGTAAAGTAAGGATTAGGTTAAAAATTAAGTGCTTGAGAGCATTGGATATAATAAGCTGATGTCTTTTCAGTAAGAATGAGTGCCCTTACAAAAGATACACTGCAGCTTGTCTGGGACCTGGGGCTGAAATCATATGACCGGCATGATACAAGAAATAACACTAGATGTCCTTAATAACCATAAAGCCTCAAAATCATAATACATTCACTAGAGTATGAATATTTTGACACAAAGAGGAAGCAGATATCAAGGAAAAATAAATGTTATGTTTACATGGTCAGCTGTTTACCAGTTAGCTTTCAAAGCAGAGGAACCCCCAGCAGGTGAACCCAAAACAAAAATACATATCGTACTGTCTTTAAAAATGCAAGACAGAAATTAGGTCTGGGAAAAAAAAATGTTTTTTGACTGTTTGCCTGTGGAAAAAAGCACCACTTTCTTTCATGCACACAGAGGCACATAGCCAAGAAGCAGAAGGACTGAAGGAGGGACAAAGGAGTATTTAAGGATGATGTGTTCAAAGATCCCAAATATCTTATTTACACCTGTATTCAAAAGAGGATTTTAAGCTGTCATTTCAGCACATTATTCTCCCAGGTAAGGAAAATAAATCAATATTAAAGACTGTTACCAAGGCAGTAAGTGCTACAACATTTGCATTTAGGAGCAACAGATCTCCAGAACTGGCTTGTGTGCATGCAAATATTTTCAAGGAAGTGTCGAAGGAACTAATTAAAAACCCCTACATCCTTGCTCATTACCATCAGCTTCTGGAAAGCTGCAAGCTGCTATGTGAGTATTAGCTTTAAAAAACATGTTGAGCCAGCCTTGAAAATTTCAGCCTAGTAAATTTTACCACCAGGAAAACAAAACTCCCAAAATAAAAATAAAGTATGAAAAGAACCAGACTGTCATTATATAAAAGAGGGAGAATAGTGCAGAATTTTAAAAAAGAAAATAAGGCTCAGAATGTAACCAAGTGCCTCAAGTACAAGCATATCTGATTAATCTACTGCTCTTTCTAAAAACAGCTGATAGCCCTCATCACAAAAAGTGACAAAGGGAACAAAACCAACTTGGGAAGTAAAAATCACCAAAGAAGAAGAAGAAAAGGCTTTCAACTGCTTTGACAATGAGGTGACTCAAAGAACTGTGTTAGGTACACAGTTTAATATGTTAGCAAACAGGAGAAGAGGCTTAAAAATCCAGCCGATAACACTGGAATTTGATACAATTATTGAGGCTTGTCCAATATGATGAGAATATTAGGAACCACTTCAGAAGGACCTAATAAACTAACTAAATAAGCAAAGTGATGGCAAACGAAGGTCACGGGGGAGAGAGACATGTGAATGCATATTAGAAAGAATTTCTCCCATGCATCTGTGCTAAAAGGCCAGCACTGCCACCTCCTTCGGGCTCATACAAAACCGTGTTTGTGGGTAGTGCTATTGACATGGCTGGAGGAGCTCTGGAAGGAAACGAAACGCTCGTCTGGATCAGGACCTCCACTGAATCTGTGACCGTTGTGGGGGGAGGTGGGATGGAGTAAAACCGTGGGCAGCTGGCTGACAATCTGTCCATGTGCAAGAGCAGGCAAAGAAATAAAGCAAAACAAAACACGGTCCTTCTGCTTCACCATAAACTACTCGGCCACGAAAAGAAAGACTAGGTGCAGACTAAGCTAGGAAGTAGCGAGGCCATTACAATTTCATTTTGTAAAGGAGTTATTTGGCCTTTATGCTCCAGCATAGCCCAAGGAATTGCAGAAATGAAATGGGTCCCAGAAGAGGCCACAGAAATGATTAGCTTGCTGAGCAGAGAGCAGAGGGAGGCTCATCCCCAGTGACGAATCCATCCACGCCCTGCAAAAGCCGAGCTGGGGTCAGGAGACCCTGGTAAGGAGCTGGAGCAAATTACACCAGGGAATTACCCCGGGGACCCGGGAGGGGTCGGAGGAGGTGCGTGGTGGAGTCATGTTTTCCTGCAGTGCTCCCAGTGTGGAGAGAACTTGTCCCAGGGAGACTGCAAGCCCTCACGACCCCAGAACGGGCATCAGAACAGCACTGTGAGGACCACAGCTCAGAGATCCAGGCTGGCATGGGGGTCTCTATCCCCTCATGCAAGAAAGACCTGCCAGCACAGGAGATTTTGAAGCCAGGGTAAGGGCCAAATGCCTTAAGCACTCCACTACTGTAGCCGAACTCCAAAGATTCTGGAATAATATTGGCTTCCTTTATGTGAAAGGGGAGCTTTGTGCAAGCTCGGATGTCTGACTACACAGCAAGTTTTAAGATTAAGCAAAAAGGGTTTATCTTCATAATGGAAAAAATAACGTTTTATCATAACTAAGTTTCTGAAGATACTAGTGACAAACCACAAATTGTTCAGTGTTTTCTGCTATAACAAACAGATACAGAACAGAATAAGAAAATATCTGTGTGTTTCACATTACGCTTTTATGTACTGTGCACTGAGCTCGCCTAAGAGCCAAACAGCATTTGATTTGTGCCTAACAATAAATAGAAAAAGGATTGCCAATTAAGAATGTGGGGCAGCTATTTTTAACGAAATGTTTTTAAACTTTTGGCTAAAAGTACGAGAGAAAGGCAGTGCCATCTGTCGGGGAAACGCGGCCGGTTCAGGGACCGCGCGGGCTCGGCGCTGCTGCGCCTTGGGGAGAACAAAAGCCCGGTGAGGCTCAGAGACAAGCCTGGCTCGACGCGGGATAAACTTTTGCCGATGAGCAGAAAGAAGAGGTAAAACAATCTGGATGGATTCACTGCGCGAACCAGCAGCTATCAGGTGTATTTAACACCTTCATGCTCCTCCTCCTCAGCAGCGGTTTCAGATGAGCGAAGGCCGGACGTGGGACACGGGGTGATGGAGAGAGGAGGGCAGGAGGAGCCACATCAGGGTAAATCCACACCACTTTGGCCACTGCAGCAGCCACGGAAACGCTCCTTCCTTGCCGTTTCATGAGTCAGCACTTCCAGCGTCAAGACTTTGGACTCAAATTGAAACACGCACGGGAGGAAGACAATCTGAGCTCCACAAAGGGATAAGATGGCAGGTGATCTGTCAGGACTGGGGCTCGGGCGATTTTTACTCAGCATTTCCACACTGCTAGTGGTTTCACTTTAAATATGCATCAGTCAAATGGTTGTAGCCAAATGCAAGTTTCAATAGTTGCACTGAATTTGAAAGCCAATGTATTTAACATTTAAATACACTGCATGAACCTTATGAATTATTTACTCACACCAGCCTTTCCGGAGATGTAGGGATAGTCTCACACCCACACATACATAGCAGCACAAACACATCTAGGTATATCAGCTGAGTCTTCTACCTAATCATGCTTTTCTGTAGCTATTTAGCATGTTGCTATTTTCATTTACAGGTCAGGGTGGGTAGTGGATATCAAATATGGACTTTTTTTTGCCCAGTGAGGGACTGACACATCGGCTAGAATCACGTTGATGGTTATTCAACAGGACTGCAGTAGCCGCTATTTTTGCTCCATTCCCACAGCAGCAATAAAACAGTAGCACAAAACAGAAAGTGACACACCAGATACATTGAACAGCAGCTGCCCTTAAAATCCGAGCAGTCCCCATGGACTGATTTGCCATTTGCAAACGCTACCTTTTTTTTTTTTTTTCTCCCCCACCTCTACTAAGGGGGTGTAATTAAAGAAGAGGGGAAAAAATGGGATCATACGAGCAGTAAGAGCAAAGAGAAAACAGTGAGACCAAAAATCCGTGATGGTGCTCTGGGAGACGTGTGGAAAGGAACGCATCACTAAGGTGCTTTCTTTGAGAAAAAATTATCGTGAACAGCAGGTGGACAGGCTCCTGCTGCACTGTCCAGTCCTTGCCTGATTAGCAAAAATATTCATTTCTTAGTTGATACCAAAGCAAGAAGTTGCCTGTGAAAGCCACGTAAATAGTGAAAGCACAGAGTAAATGTGCCCTTGGGCAGGATTAATGTATACACAACCTTTTGGAAAAACATATTTTTCTTTTTTTTAAACAGATAAGTGTATTTGGAACAGGAAGTATTTTGAAGCAGGAAGACTTATTTTTATGGTGTTCCATGCTGCCCTGTTTTAAGTATTGCACATCCTAAGATATGGAATGGAAAAAGCACTTCTCTGGTGCCAAAGGAGAGCAGGATTTGAAAGAACACAAAAGTACCATTTAACTTGTAAGAGGTGCACTCTGAGTTTTTTTTCCAGCTGAACTCTGTAAGTGTGCAAAATCCAAGAAACAGAATATTAATCTTTGATGAAACAAACCTAAAACTGTATAGGCTTGTATTGCAATCATAATGATATTGTATTCAAATGCCAGGGCTCCTTTCTGAATAAATTCACTTAAAGTATTCTGTAGAGCAATTTTCCATGGGGAGACTGAACTAACCTCCACTTTCAAACTCAAGATGATACACAGGCCAACCAGAACCAGAATTGGAGCTAAAAATATTCCATGACCCTATCTCTCACTGCATAGCTTGTGATAGTAGTCTTTTTTTCATAACATATGTTCACAGATATGTCATCATCATCTGCTGTCAGACTACTGGCAAATAAAGACTTGCAAATTTTCCTGTATTTTTCACATCTCTGCTTGTTCCAGAAGTAACACTGCCTGCTTGCCTTTTATTCACCATGTCTGGCATGTTCTAGTAATTCTCTGTCACGCTAAGATCTCAATATTTGTTTGCTTGGCTTTTTAAAATAGATGTACAGCAATTTCTCTTATTTTTCCCCCCCCTCCTATTATCTACATTATATTTATTTCTTCTGATTTAGGAAGGCTAGGAATCCCTTTCTATATCCTGCACACACCCTCAACTTTTTAAAAGTCGAGTCATCCTTTTATTTAATATCAACAAACAAACCAGCCAAATTTGATCCTGGATGAAAATGTAACTATCAGCGTAGTAAAGCTCAGCTGAAAAGGCCTGTCCCCAGTACTTCTAGCCATGGGATCTGGAAATACTTCCAAGCTGCTATGACAGTTCTGCCTGCATGTCAGAATGAGCCCCAAGACTTAATCTTCTCTTATTCTTTGATTTTCACTGGGGGAAGGCCAAGGTGTGTAGATTAGGAACATGTCAGAACATGCTGTAAAAGGTCTGGATGATCTGAACAATAAGGCACTGGGACTACAGGGTACAGGCACAGACTATGATATGGATTTTGCTATTTGCAGCACTGGAATGGGGCCTTTTTTTCCCCAAAATGTAGGAATTTGCGTACAGAAAATTAATTATCAAAGGGTGAGAGCAAGTGAGCATTAACTAACATTAGTGACTGGTACCCACTACTGGAATTCTTTCATCATACCCACATACTCCACAGTTTTTTTCACAACCTATTATTCTATGTAGTCAGGCCTAGAACAGCAAGCAAGGTAAATAAATATGTGTAGAACTTCATAAGTCAGTGGAATGACCCCAGTGAGTAAAGATAGAACTGTAGTAAGATATGCACTGTCAGTGTTCACAATGCTCAAAGCCATCCACTAGAAAATTCCATTTGCTTAGGCAAGATATACCAACCACACAGATTTTAAGGCTATGAGTTAGTTTCCCTGATGCTGATGAGAATTTTAACCTTAGTCAAGGAAGTGTCTGGGCTTGAAGGAGCCTGAAGACACCAATAATCACTAGCAGGTGATGAGTGTCTGTGTTGAATGATCCCATTTAAAATCCTGCCAGGCATCTATTTGCCTCTTCAGCTCCTTAGTTACTTTTGTGTATCTGGCCTTTGTTATTTGGAGAGTCTTTAGTTTATTCTTCTTTCTATAGTCTTTTGTCTTTGAAGGATTGATTTATTGCTATCTGATATGAGCTACATAATCCAACAAAAATGCCTTGTCTCAACAGTTTATAGTTCTGCTCAAGATTCATGTTTCATCCATCCTTCCAAAGAAAGTACTTGCTTTTTGTTCTTTATGATTTTAAATGTTTGCCTATTCAGAAATAAAATCCTCTTCTAGGAAAGGAAATTAACCTAAAGTCTTATTCACTTTAAAGTCTGAGATAGCTCAGTTTAGGATGTGCTTTTTGTAACATAAAAACCATACATATTCCTTGCTATCTATGTTCCCCAGTGCACTTTCCCAATGCACTTGAATTGTTCCTACCCCTCACTCCAGCTCTTCCTCAGAAATTTCTCATTTTTTTCCAAACTTTTCTTTTTTTGTTTCACCTTATTTATAACACTATGTCCAACATAATTTTTATTGGTTCCACCTTGTTTTCAACTTTGTCTTGAACAGAATCTGGTCCTCTAGATCTGAATATTCAGGGAATCAAAGAGACTGTGGGAGGAGGGTAGGGGAGAGAAAAGAGGACATGGCCTGGGCTTCTCTTCTGCAGAAGTTCTGGTCCCAGCTGTCGTGTCTGGAAGTGTTTTGCTCTGGAAGACAGTGACATTAGTACTTTAATAATCCAAAGTATTTTTCAACATCCTCCAGTTTGTGGATACACTCCTAAGCTAATACATAAAGAATGACATGCATGCAGTTTTCACACCAACAAAACTCACATTCGAAGTGAGAATCCTGTGGAAATTAAAAGCTTCTGAAAAATCAGGTGTCCTTTATATGGAGCCCTTGACACACATATTTAGCTATGCTTTTCTTGCCTCAGCTACTCTTCCTCAAAGGTGTCAGAAGTTCTGCAGCCTCTATGTACCTCAGCAGAAGGCACGGAAGCTTGATGTCTATTAATGATTAGCCCACTAATTTTGATGTCATTGACCTCTGCAGCAGTGCTTACTATGCACAAAATATGATTAAAAAAAACCCCTTTTAAAAATGTTTAATATTATGTTTCATTTCAAACCAAGTATAACTGATTAAGGGGGTCAGTTCAGTTCCTACCACAGTTTGCATCTAAAGCTTTTTAAGGGTTGTAATAATCTTCTATACCTAAGAAAAGAGCAGTGACTGACATTAGGTGTGCAAGTAAATATTTTTAACCCCAGAGCACAAACAAGGGTGGGCAGGTAGGCTTTGTTGCTCTCAGCTAAGCTACATATGGGATTTCTGATGTGATCATTAACATTTACTATGACTGTCAATCCAACATCTGCTGCTACCATATTGGACTGTGAATATTTCAGATCAACAACTGAAATCCAGATGTGTTTGTGTCATGAGCTCTATGCACTCTACTTGAAATGATTTGTCTTCAAAAACAGAACTACGGATGCACTCACGCTTGCAGCAGTATCCCGAAATGTTCCTCGTGCACGGCAGAGCTTTTGTGGGACAACTCAGCCACCTGGGTCCAAACTCTCCGACACTCTGGGCAAGAGGTGTGTGCAGACAGGACTCCCTCCCTTCTTGCTGCAACAGCTGGAGGTCGAAGACAAACCACCATCACATTCCATGCCATTATTATCCCCACTTCTAATTTGATTCTCTCGCACTAACCCCTCCAAATTTTTACTGTGCAGTCTCCCTTCTAAGGATAACGTAATATACGGGCACAAAATCATCAAAAGCCGTGCTTATTTTTTCCTCATGTCTCTCTACTGAGTAATTTTAAAAAGAAAACGGTTGTTACAAAAATAGGAGGGATGATGAGCTGTAAGGAGCAAAAGGGGCAGGATGGGCACATCACAAGGGGTTAATTTAAACATGGGGAATTCTGCATATATCTAATACTTCAACATCCTGCCCCGAAACAATGGAATATTTCTTGTTACAACAGAGGAAAGCTGTTGTTAAGGCTTAACTCATATCAGAATATCTTAAGACCAAATATTAGGTTTTCCTACCAAGCCTGAGTACTAACTGGTGCTAGAGATGGGGTTCACATACACACAGGAAGAGCCACACATCAAAATTTTAATCTGTATAGGAATCAAACATGGAGGCCTGGACACTGGCCCTCAACTTCCAAGTAAAAAATATTCATAGACTGGACCAACTCTGAAGTTTAAAGCATTGCTGCTTCCAAAGGAGTACAGAGGACTGCTCATTTCCCTGTGTGTGGTAAAACACACAGAATTGCTCTCTGTCCACCATTAGCATGGTCCAATGTGGCCTACAAACTCCCTGTGACATGATGGGGAAGCACAGGAGTGCACAGAGCTACACAGCATCTCTCAGGGCAGCCCTGCACAGCCCTGCTCGAGGCTGGAGAGAAACATATACCCCGAGGACAGAGAATGGACTCACTCTGGCTAGAACCACACTTCAGAACTGTGCCACAGAGTTTAAAATCACTGCACTGGGGAGGGTAAAAAGACAGGAAAGAGGTAGAGGGAAGGACTCACCATAGCCAGGGGACTTTCATTTTTGCATCTGGGCTACTAATGCAGTTTATTTTCCTGATTCTGCTCATTAACACATTTATTGGAACACTTAGTTCAGATGTGTGTAACTTCAGAAGCATGTTCCTTGTTGATTTGTGCATGGCACTTCTCATATTCTAAGGAGAATTTATATTTTCAGACACAAGCCAAAGCAAATGTGCTTTTAAGAAAATGACTACAACCAAGCAGGAGTATTCTGACAAAAAAAAATCACTGGAAAATACTGATTCATGGAGACTTACCTTTGTTTGTTTTGTTTTGGTGTTTTTTTGTGGGTTGGTGTTTTTTTGTGGGTTGGTGGTTTTTTGTTTGTTTGGTTGGTTTTGTTTGTTTGTTTGTTTGGGGTTTTTTTGTGTTGTTTTGTTTTGTTTTGTTTTGTTTTTGTTAGGAAGAAGGTCAGAGAAATGTTTTTCAGAACTCTAACTTTTTGTAAGAAAAAGCTGTAGAGAATAAACACATTATTGTATTCACCTGAGACACAGCAGACCCAGATTCGACTTGGAGCTTTACCTGATTTAATTTTGGCCTCAGCAAATCCCAGGTGAATGTCTCAATCAAGTGCATACATCTCAGCCTCTGGTATGGGCCCAGGGAATTCATGGAGTCTGGGAATGTAGAATGTTCCTTGGATACTCCTCAAGAGGACGTGATAATGGCAGGAGTGGGACCCAGATCTGCAAAAATTTTGGGAAAGAAAAACAGGTGCAAAAAGAAACTTGCCCAAATGAAATGAAAAAATCTCAATTTACAACATGTCAGTCAGAAAATGTGCTAAAACAGTAAGAAGATAAGTTCCTTTGCCATAAAACCTGGGAAAATAGAATGTCTTGCATGAGGACTGAAATCCCCATTTATGGTGATAAATATGCTTTAAACCATCCTCTTGAAAAAAAATATAAGGACCATGAAATTCTGATAACCTTAAGTCTGAGGAAAATTCCCAGTGACTTCATTAAGAATTTTGCCTTGATGAATAGAGATTTTGGAGTTCAGGAGGTGGCCCTGAAATTTCAGGGTCAGGTCTCTTCAGCACTGCAACTGAACACCAAACAACCAAGCTCAAAGGAATCACCCAGGACCCTGAAATCCTTCTCCTCCCCTTAAGGCATCGTGCAGCAACGTACAAGTCACAAATGTGATGTACAATTTGCCTTCTATTTGCCAAGTTCTGGATTCCTTTTTTGATCCAGACTACTGTGCTATCACACTGAGCGCCACTGCAGGCTCAGTAAATGCCATAAGATGCAAAAAGTCCATGGTTTCTCAGACTCTGCATTTCCCACGCTGCTTAGATTTACTTGTCACTATTTTCCTGCTTGATAACTGCAGGGATGAGAATATTAGGAGTGGCAGTCTAATCAGTGACCACTCTGGGCATTCGACCTGTCAGAGCTGAAAACTCATGAATGAGCTGCAGTGGGTCAGTGATATGCTCGCACATCAACCAGAGCAGGAGGCTCCTCTACAATAAGGCTCTTCCTCATCATATATCCAAAACAGAAATGAAAGCCATAAAATAAAACAAATTTTATAAACCCCAAGCCACAACCAAGCAAGGATCAAAAATCACACAACAAAGATCTGTCTATTTTCAGCATAGTGAAAATATACCAAAATATTTACTTGTCCTTTAGACGCAGTATCAGGCAGGTATTGCACTAAAGATGACTTTTTTTTTTTTGCAGAGTCATAGCAGAGATCTGGCCCTTTCTCATACAGTGAATTCAAACATCAGAGGTGCACAAATCCTTATAAATCTCGTAAACATACATATTTATTTATATATATATCTTTTTAATATATATCTCAATCAAACCCCACAAGTACAAGTAAATGAATTCAAATGTACTCATTGCTCAATTAAATCTCATCCAGAGATGGGTCTGGGCAGCCATGGCCCCAGTTCAACAAACCACTTAAGCATATGCTTAAAACAAGCTCTGGATCAATTCCCAGTGAGGATTAATGCATATTCGTAAATGCTTCGCTCCTTTGGAGAACACAGAATGAAATATTGCTGGAAAAGCCTTAAAAAGTAAAAGCACAATTTTAGTTGCTTGTTTTTAAATTAGCTTCAGCCACACTGCATATTCCAGACTCAGCAAACTCTCCACAGACAAATGTTTATTTTCATTCTATAGCACCTTGTGCAATGAAATTAAAATTTCAGAATGCAGCACGGGGCGGCCAGAGGGAAGGATGAGGACAGAACATGGAGGTTAATGCAGAAGGACTGTCTGAGCTTTCCAAGCACATTGTAATAGGAAGCACATGAACAGGATGGCTAAGCTGGTAAATAATGGTAGATCAATCTACTGCTGTTTCTGTGTCCTGACACTCCTCCTTATGTATTAAATTGAGAACGTGAATTGATATAAAGTGAAATGTTTTCTTTCCCTCAAGCTCCTTCTGTGCCGAGATGGACTGATGTTCACACTCCACTTTTTTCCTTTGGTTAACCAAAGAAATAAATTCTTGATTAGACCCACATTATCCATGTTTTGCAGAGAATTTTTTGCCTACACATACAAGTCCTGCTGGGGTAAGCCAGCAGAGACCTATTGACTTAGTGTCGTAGCAGATTACATGGCCTTATAGTCAGATGAAATATTAATTCAAGGGACTGATATTTTCACTGGATCAAAGACCAACTAATGAGAAACAGAGTACCGGTTTTCAAAGAGGGTTTAAAAAGTTAGAACAAAACACAGATCCTTTAATATACTGCAAAAGTTGCAGTAACTTCCTGACAGTTTGCTTGCCTACAAACCTCTTAGCCCTGATTTATTAACATTAGCTGCTGTGCCAAGTTCATGTCATAAAGGATAGATGCTGTGTGCCCACGCTCTGCTTGGAACTGCATAAACATGATCATCAACTAGATTTGACATCATAATCAAAACAATGAAAACAAGCTAAAGGTGGCAGGCAATATCCAAGAAACTGTATTAAGAAGCTCTGTCTACATTATGAAAAATAAAATTTCTCTCCAGTGATGGAGGGAAGGACCTGTTTTTTAAAGGAATTCAGGTGCTTAAAGAAGCAGATGGGTGCACAGTGGGATTTTTAGAAGCTCTTTGATGGCAACTCCCACTGAAATCACTGTGTATTAGGCAGCTAGGTATTTCGGAAAATTCACATTACCTGCATCTTTAAGCACCTAAATACCTTTAAATATTTGGCCCAAAGACAGCTTACTGTAACGTCATAGGAAACAGAATAGTCCCTGCTCAAGGGAAAATAGTTTATTGTATGGTCAATTAATTTTCAAGCAAGAGAAATCCATGTAAGCAATTTGTAAGAGAAATTAGGCCAGAACTCCTGAGCTATGACTTCTGAATGGTATTTTGTAATTGAAATAAGAGCTATGGTACACAAAGAAACGTTGGGCATTTTTTTTTTTTTTGCAAGAATTTAACAGCAATGGTACGTGTACAGATAAGCTGCTCCTCTTAAAGTGGAGCTCATCCCATTGAGTTATGGGCCTCAATCCTACCAAAGAGCAAAAGATAAATGTGGTACCTTGGTGTTTGTGAAGGGAGTCAGGGGCTGGTAAGTGCAAGGGCTCCAGGAGGGACACACCCCCTGCAGAGGAGGCAGGCAGATGGACGTAGGCATCATTTGTCTCTTTGGTCTGGGAGAAAGACATCAGCAGCCACGGTTCTTTGTCCCAAGGAAGCTCTGGAATTCCAAATGGGAACACGCAAGATTTTTTTTGGGACACTTATGGCCACCACTGTGATGGGAAACGGGCACTGCAGGTGTCATGGAGGTGAGACACTGCATTTAAACTGGCTCACTGCCATTTAGTTTTCTAATTCCACTGGTCCAAGAACAAGGCAAAGAGACATAAGATAGCAAATCCTGCACAAATCCTTTGACTCCTGCTTCAGGAGCAGGAGCCATAAGTAAAGAAGCCCTTCTATTTTCTTGCTTCTGGCTACTGTCTTGCATCCAGGCTTTGCCCTGTTAGCCTGAGGTCCAGGAAAGCAAACGAGTTTCTTGGCTTACCATTTACAGAACAGGAAAATAACATCTCTAGTGCTGCACCGTGTCACCTTTCAGTGGCAGAAGAGGATTTCTCCTTCATCACCAATCTGTGTATCCCATCCAAGTCACTTCATTTACTGTGGAATAAACAAGCAGTGACAGAACAGGGCCCTTAGAGTAAGGCTCCCAGCATAATGCAGCCACAAGAATTTAACAAGTGGGATTTACTTAACTGGTCACTAAGTGTTAGGATTGCTTTAAAGATATATTGCTGAAAATGTTTCTCTGGCTATAAAGAAACAGAACCAAGGGAGCAGAGAAAATGCCTGGCAAGCAAACTCTCTCCCTTTTGTTTAATAGCTCTCTTCAGACTTGGAAGCCCAGAAAAAGCTTCATTAAAGTTAATGGACAAATCTTCGAGGAAAAAAATTAAGCACTTAAATGTTACTAGTTTTGGTCTGAGCACGCAAAATTTCTCTTCCTCGCTAGGCTCACCCCAAGATAGCTCTCTTCAGACAGAATTACACAAATATTGACAGCTTTCAGGCTGGCTTTGTGTCTCAGACCTTATAAGTGACTGGCAGAGTTCACGGGCCAGGTTCACAAGCCTTGTAATTGGGCACAGCTTCACTGAAGTCAGTGGGAGGCCTGCACACATTACAGGAACCTTCCATAAATAGAACAGAGCTGTGTCCATTTGTACCAGAAATGACTGCAAATTACTGCCAGAAACATTACAGAGTACATTTTTCACTCTGTAGACTTCAGGCAAACCATTCCTGATGACACTGTACAAAACCACCGCCCCCAAGTCACTTTGTTACCTATAGCCATGGCACCCTTTCCCTTAACATTTAAAACCTCTCTAACACACCAGTGTCAACTGCAGACAGCCTTGCTTCACCTTCAGTGTGCTACTATGCTTACTTTTCAATAGGTGACTCAGGCACAGATTGTGACCTTCACCAGGTCCCAGTGAGCTGATGGGGAGACACAGCAAGGTGCTGGGACAGTGAAAGGTGAATATAATCCCTAATGTAATGGATTTAACACTCAGTCTTTACTCACATCAGGCATTTCGCAGAAGAAATGCTTTAAATAACCTCCTTATCCACTCACAGTACAGAAAGAAGTAAACTCACCATGTTGTATGCTTCTAAAAGGCAAAACTAAAAAAAGCTCAGTTAAGAATATATGCTGCCATTTTATGAGAATTTAAATGGGTAGACATTAACAAAAAAGGCTCTGCAACTTCCACCCTAAACCAGGTAAAACTGTAACTAAGGATGGGATGCTGCACAAAGACAACTGTGTTCTAGTACCACACCTGAGGTGAGACATAGCAAACATAATCTGCAGTTCCCATTTGGGTGTTGAAAAGTGTAAAAACAGCGTTTGAGATGTCTTGTTCTTGCCAGACATGAATGATGCAATCAAAGATAAAGTGTCCTGCTGTGAAGCCTGCAGCTCATAGAGGGAGCAGAATGTAACAGAGACCACTTAACACTAGACTCCTGACTGCCCTTGGAACAAGGTTGGCAGAGACCCTTCTGGATGAACCAGGAGGAGTCATTTCTCATTAATGGACTGTTCCTAAAATTTTTACATACTATCTTACTGATATTATTATTTATAATAGTAGTAGGATATTGCTATCTGCTGTTTGTTCAAATGAATAGAGTTAAAAATAGAAAAATGGGTGGGGTTTGGTGTGTGACTTGCTTTGGCAATTTTCAGTAGCACATGAGTAAAGTGCATTGTGTCATGGCTTCCTTAAGCAGAGTCAAATGCAATAGCAGAAAAATCAGTAAAATACTCCAAGAAAGATTTTAAAATTCAGAGAGGATTTTAAGGGATATCTTGGCAGCACTGTCAGGCTGCTCATGAAAACACACAATGTTTTAATACTGACTGTCAGCTCTCCAGCTATAAGCAGAGGCCAAAAAATATAGGTCTGAGGATCCTCCTGTAAAAGCCAGAAGACTGAATACTCATGTAGTCACAAGGAGAACTCATAAGGCTGTCTTTGACAGAAAAAAAATTAAAATTCTGGGAGGTCCAACTTGAAAACCTCATGTTTTTCCCATCAAAATTAAGGGGCAGAAATCCAATACTTCACTGTGCAAACTTATCAGTCCAGGCTGACAGCACTATGTCCTGTACAGAACAGAATAGGGTGCACAGGGACCTGATGTTTGTGGCTTTGCATTTTGACCCACAGCATCTGATGAGGATTCTGCAAAACTATTCTAATTTACTGCCCAAAACACACTGGTCTGAACAGGCTGTAGGAAATGAGGCTCAGATTGCCGTAGAGATTTACAAGTCCATGTCTCAACTGACCTCCTGAAGAAAGTTGAGTAAATACCTGCTTTTCAAAGCTGAGCTTCACATTTTAGGCATAATGTAGCCCCAATTCATAATCAAGTTTATGCTGACTCTGGATTTTTCATGTTTTACTTTCAAATCCAAAAACTCGTTAACACTAACATTTCTAAGTTTTAACAAAATGTCCATCTTGATGACACTGTAATCCCTAAAATAAAATGCCATAAGGCTTCAGAGCTCCCAACAGTTTTTAAATACGGAGACAAGTAATACATATTAGCCCGTGATACACACAGGGAAAGGTTATTAGCTAATAACAGCTTTCCTTCCCTGTTCCAACTCATGACTCTGCTCCTTATGCACAGTCATGGCTGCTGCAACTTTCATGTTTGATGTTCCTGCAGCTGTTGAGCTGCACTGTTCTCCTGCATGTCTTCACCTGAGCAGCAGCCCCATTTCACACCTCCCACTCTCCAAAAACTTCTGTCTTCAGGTATTTTTCACCAGTCACTAGTTTTCAGTCCTCTTTGGATTAGACACCAGGAAACTACTTCCCCAGGTGAATCCATCATCTGTAATTTTGTATTGAGTTTGGTTTGGATTGAGAGCACCCTGGGGTAGGGACAGCTTTTTGTTCTGTTTGCACAGCACCTCCCGTAAGGGCTTTCATAACTGAAATAATAAATATTTCTGTGTCATTAATGAGAGTCATTGGCAAAGGGAGGAAATGAGTAAGTGCTAATACCCATGACCTTAATCTGTGCAATGTGCTGCTTCTTAACACCACAGTGAGCCAATGGAGTAATTAAAACTGATCAGTGCAATTGTTTCAACGTTAATGCAGAACTTAAGATCAGAAACTGAGCAGCTGCAGGGATTGCTGGAAAGTCAGTGTAAGTATCACCATCCTTGCCCGTAGGTAAAGTGCTGAGAGTGAAGATAATACTCTGATTCACAGCATGGTAAAAGTACTTTACTCCAGCATTTTCCAGTGGACTTCTCTGCAAAGTTACCAAACTAAAATGAACTTGAAAAGCTGTTCTTCAAGAACTCTGTAGTAAAAGCGAGATGGGAAGGATTTTACTGCTTTTTCCCAAGCATGCTAGTATCACTTGACAATTTTTTGTCACATTGATTCAAATTCACTTTTTCCCCTGAGAAGTATAAGAATTCATCACTTTTCCCTGTCTGATTTCTGCTGTCAAACACATCAGGAAGCATGTACCTCTCCATAATTCAAATTCTTTCCTGCCCACCTTAATTGTGTGTCTCTTTTCTGGATGTAACATAGTAAGAATGGGCTGTCTCGAAGGGAGACTTCCCCTGGATGTCCTTATAAGGCAGGTGTACATGACCACTGAAGGATAAATCCTACACATAATTCTTCTGTCATCAGTTTACTTTATGTCTCCATGCTTCATGACAGCCATTTTGATGGCTTTGTCTACAGGGAATATTCCCATGAACTTCCTCAGACTCTGCAAGGAATGAAAGCAAATTTGTACCTCCAAGTATAAGTCATTAAAACTGTTTCAGGAGAAAGCAAAATGGTAAATTCATGCTCTTCAGAAGCAATAAAACAAACCCTGAATTAGCTAATTTTCTTAATAGGAGTTGAGGAACTCAAGAGTTTCTGTGCAAGCCAGCTAAGGTCTCACCTATTTCCATTCACCTTTAACAACTTCCAATCAGCTGATAAATTGCTCTGTTGATAACAACTGGTTGCTGTGACAGACAGTAATTACTAGAAAAGAGTAGATGATCATGTCTGTGCTTCAGGATTCACAGAGCTCTAACAGACTGTAGATCTCGGAGTTTGCATGTGTGTGGATTTTTGGTTATACTGACTGTCCCCAGTGTAATGCAGAAGGCATTTGGGCCCCCAAATGCTATTTGTGCTACGTCTTCAGGGATTAGGGTTTGGCAGCTCTGCATCCCTACCCCTTTAATTCCAAATGTCACACATTGCTAAGGAAGATCTTTAAAAATACCTAAAATTTGGTCTGCAGCACTGAATTCCTTCAACACTGTAGCTTTCTGAAATACCCTCACTCTGATATGGTGTGGTACCCACTGAGGATTGTAAACAGCAGCAGAGGTAAGGAGACAAAAAAAAAAAGAAAAAAAAAGAAAAAAAAAGATAAAAATACTGAACAAAAAGGAAAGAGAGAAGGATGACAAGAGAAGTAAGACAAGCCAACTGTAGTGAGGAAAGATGTTCTTACCCTGATACACGGGGGACTGAAAAGACTTCACCACTCAGTGGTGTGAGAATATGTCAAGGTTATTGAACCTAAGGCATAGGTTGCTAACTAACTGTTGCTTACTTGGCTTGACCTTTGAGTCTGCTTACCCAGCTTCCCCAGGACTTTGTAGAGTGTACAAAATGCATCCTTTACACTAGATGGCCAGCACTTTGGGCTAAATTCCCATTTTTACTGTGCAGCCAAAGAGCTGTCCTCTTGTTCTGCTCCCACATTTAAACCAACCCAAGAACCATCGTCTCTAGACTTCATTGTAAGCATATGGATGACTCAGAATAAAGTTATATACAGTTACACATACAAAGGAGGTGCTAAGCTTGTTTCTTTCTGTGCAGAATAAACATGGTGGAGGGGAACATGTGCATGTGTGTGGCGGTGGGGAAAATATAAAGCTCTATCATCAATTAGCTTAACTGACAATTCTTTCAACAGAAAAAAAAAAAAAAGGAAAGAAAGCACATGAAATAAGTATTTTCATTGTTTTCCTATTCTCTCAGCATTCCAGAATATCTATAGTGGAGATTTATCCTCTTTCAAAAGAAGAAACTCCTAAGACATCTGATTCTATGAGGCCTTTTCAGGCTTATTAAACACCCTCCCCTCCCCCAATAAAAACCCAGAAAACAACATCCCAAAACCTGGAAGAACTGGCTTGAGAGATTCTACTTTTTCCTTTCTTTTCCTTGCCCTGTTTAGACAGATTCAACCTTGAAATAATCCTGCCATTGCCTAGTGCTGGTTGGAGCCCCTTTCATTAAAGTCAGAGAGAATCAGAATAAGGTTTGCAAAAACCTGAGAATAAAAATAAAACAATCACCCAGCAAACAGAGTAAAAAGAAATTGTAAGCAAGTATTTGTATCAGTAAACTTGAAAACCATCATCTGCTGTCTTCGCTTAATGTCAATAGTTACTGATGTCTGCTCTCATAAATATCATCTTGTAACTGGCTCTTTCCACGCTTGCCACCCCTCCTCCTCAACATGCACTCAGTTGTAATATATGGAAAAATTGAGCTCTGTAAGTAAATTCCAGTTTGTATTGGCAAATCTCAACAGATTTCCACATAGTGCTGGCAATTTACACTCATAGCTAATTTGACCCATTAAAGAAGTTATTCTGGTCAATGAATTAGTTTGTTTACCAGTAAAAGGAAGTAGTAACTGTGAACTAAAGTGCTATTTGAATATTTCTTATTTACAAACTCTGGTTCAGCAAAGCTCACGCTGTGGTTACATTTGATTAGAATTGATTCCTCTGTGCAACTTGAGTACAGGTTATTTGATCAGTATCTAACTAAAATAACACGTTTTATTAATAAACTGTAATACTGAACTCTACCTCCATTCCTCCAACTCCTTAAAAAAAAAAATCCATAAATATACATACATTGTTCATATGCCTGAAGGCCAAGTGAATATACTTAGTGCTAGTTGAAATAAAACAGTTGAATGCTGCTGAAATCTTACTGAAGTAGCTCGCAAAAGGCCTGAGGAACAGAACACAATAAGCGTTCAAAAACATCTCACAATGTAATAATCAATGTGTAATATGAGCTAGGGGTTAGTTAAATAAAATGTGAAAGCTGTATTAATGAACCCTTTTGCTGTCCAACATAGCATTTCATTTTCTTTCATAGGCTGCATAATGCAGGGCTTGGGAATAAATTATAGATGAAACCCCCATCATATGTTTATAAATACACTAACATTAGCATTTTACTTCCTCATAAATCTGCACCAAACATTCAGGCACAAGATAGAAAGCCCTGTAAAACAATGATATATTCTCTGCTTGCAAGACTTGCCTAGTGGCCCATTCATTTTTACCGCTGTTCTTCAAACATTACTTTCTTCACTCATGCCCCCTCATTTAAAATCCATTTTAATTTAAAGATGTTCGATGCAGTCCTAGTGGTACATTTACTCATCCTGGTTATACATCATGGAGCAGGGAAAAGAAAATTGTTTAATCTAGAGATACGGTTCACTGTGGTCACCACTGAACAGTGGAGTAATTACCAGATCAGCTCCGCTAAAAATGCACTCAGGGTGTTCTGTGACCTATCATCTTCTAATCTGCATAGTGAAGTATAGCTTCATAACTATAAATTGCTGACTTAATTAAAACCAGGACCTTTCTGTCATTTAATTACAGGGAGAAAGGTTATTGCTTAAATGCAATTTTCCAAATGTGATTTCTTAACAGTTATTAACTGCTTCACCATCATTTATTGTTTCAGATTTTTCAATTTGAAAATAGTCCCTGTGACAGAAGTAATGACTTCATGAAAAACTCAATCTAGATGGAGCTGAGCAGACCCATTTGTTTCTCATAAGTGGAGCAGACAGAAAACTTGAAAATGTCACAGGAGGATCCTGTGATTTCTCCACTTTACAGGAGTAATTAAAAACCAAGTGGTTGTATTAAAGGTGAAGAGAGGGGGTTTATGACAATCTCAAGGTTTTTCCCCCTACCAAAATATTGTGCTTCCCTTTTCAACTGTATTAGGAAAGGATTGGATTAATAATTGATAGTTTATCCCAATCCAATACACAATATCAATACACTAAGACAGGCCAGTTAGTTCTGCAGCTTTTCTTTTCATCTTCCAAGAGTCACCTTAGTTTGAAGAAAAAGAAGTTCCATATAATTTTGCTCCGCATATAAAGCTTTTCGCTTCTAAGAACTGTTTTTTTCATGAAGTGCATTTTAACTAAAATTTGAATGATGGCTCGCTGTCAAAAGTAGACCTTCTCATCCAAGAATGAATTTGATTCTGCTAAGCCACTTTTATACCAATCTGAGTCCAGTGAGAAAAAAAGTCAGCTTCAAGACCTCCACTGCAGAGTTCTGCATGAAATTCTGCTTGAAGGACAAACCCGGCCCTTTTACCTCCGAGGAACAGCTAAAGCCTAAAGGCCTCTTGCAGGACATTGCAGATACAAGGTAAGGTCCCTCTCCAAAAAAAAAGGGAGGAAAAAAAAAAAGAAATACAGATGCTTGCTGTTGCCAGGACAACAATTTCTTGCTCCCAATAAGAACACATTTTTAATGTGAAATTTCCTTGAATCCCCTTTTGTCTAATTAACAGTCCTTCCGAGGTATGGGTGTATATTACATGAAAGAGGTTTTGCAGTTCAAGGGAAGCTTATTGTTCAAGAATACCATAGGAAGCTAAGAAGCTTTCTACCAGGCAGTCATATATTTATTCCTTTGCCCTTGTGATGAGACTCTACATTCACATAAAGCTTCACTGGCATCACTGGCGGGGTCTTTAAGGTATTGGAAGAGCTGGTAATGGAAACAATAGGCAGCACTATGGATCCATCCATTTTAAACACCTTTTTGATCCCATAAGTGTATCACAGTCTTCAATTCATTCATCCTCCAACATCCTCATTAGTAAGGGGAGAGCTGCTACCCCCAGGTCACTGGAGCTGAGGGACAGAGGCCACATCACTATGGTCCAGAACCTTCAGCTCTGGGTCAGGGCCTGGAGAAGAGAGAACCTCTTCTTTCCTGAACAAACAAGTCACAAGGATTCATTTTATGTCCAGTTTTCTGAGGCATTCACCTGCATATGAACTATGAAACTAGAACCTGAAACTTGGTGGGGACTGTTAGTTACTAGGTAATTCTGCTGAACAGTTTGCTGCAAATATTCACTGTAGGCACAGGACTGGCTGCATTGCATGAGCCATGTGGCAGTGTTTGTTCTCCCTGCAGCAACACAGCTGAATATTTCCCATTCAGATTTTGCTCTGCTTTTACTATTAACACAACACCCAAAATATTTTCAAACCATGTTCCAAATTGCTTTGCTAAGTGGAATACAAGCTTTTGACTCTTTTTTTCCCCCCTTCCTTTTTTTTTTATTGTGAGGCCAAACCATGTTTTTGGTTAGTCACCAAACATATGTGTTATTGGTTTTGTTCCCTGACTGGTAGACTTGCATAACTTAGCAGTGGAATCAAAACTGTAAACAGACAACATATGTGCCTGTACAATGTGCAGTTTGCTTTCAGCTAATGATCAAGCACTCCGGGTTACAGTTTGCCCTTGGCAAGTATCTGTACCAGCATAGCTTGAATCCTTACGTGTTTACACTCCACACTGGCAGGGGAGTGGCAGTGTGGCACAGGAAATAGCACAAGGGAACATGAATTATCTATTTTCGAACTCTCTGGAGATGCCCTTCACACGAATAAGCTACAGAGAACAAAAATGCAGGAGAGAGAGAGAGAGTTGGAAGAGTTGAGCAGAAGAGGGGAAAGATAAAATGCAGCCACCATAGAAAGAGAACAGGAAAAGGGACAGTGGATACATTCTACTGGAATGAAAATACAGCTACATTCCCTGGAATGAAAATACAGCAGCTCTGAGCAGAAAGCACCAGGTACAGGCAGTCTTGACAAGGACTCAAAATCTGCCAGGCCAAACCAACATCTTAGTGATACGTCCTGTGGCCCTACTTGTTTATTTAGAAAGCAGTGTTATTGCCAGTTTCATGGAATTACATGGTAGGGCTAACAAATTATATTATTTTTGTGGCCTTTTGCTTATGCAGAGGAAACCCTCCCTTCTTGCCAAGAGATCTGTCAGAGTGCAAAAGTATCTCCTAAAGAAAACAATACACCTTCCATCCCCATTTCAAATTAAGCTAGAAACTGTACTCTAAGGACACCAGTGCACTAGAGGTGTTTGGTAACAATTTCCAGTCTCAGTTCTACACTCAAAACACTTCTGTGTCCTTCCCCAATGTCAATGGCTACTCTGCAGGTGGAGGAAGGAAAGGCTGTGCCTGACACTGCAGACTTCCTGCTGGGTTGTGTCCTGTGCAAGTTGCAGCAGAGCTCCTTACTATCACATCCGTGCTGGGTGTGAGTTTTCATAAAGCTCTTGTATTTGTACAGAACTCCTAGGGAACAGACATCCCTAAAAGGGCCCAAAACATGCTTGCAGAACATAATGATGGGTATCAAAATTTTGTCTCCAACACTTCTCAAATACTTTTTTTATCTCTGATGCCTTTGTAGGTGGGACTAATCCGAGAATCAGAGACCAGGTTCCTAATAGCAGAGGCCAGGTCCCCTTCAAAGGAGAGAGAATTTTCCAGGCTTTGATCACTCTTACCCAAGTTGAACTCACATTTAAAAGGAAGTAAACCTAATAAATTCAATGTGGCATTTTTTATTTCCCCTTGCAGCTGCTGAGGCTCACTAGGCAACAGGGCACATACCACCGTGCAGAGAATTAGAAGAATGAGCTGAGGACAGTGAAAGTTACTTCACAAATACTTTTTGTGAGCCCACTAACATCAAAACTGTTTCTTCTTTAACACCTGACAGATTCTCATAGGTTTTTGTAAAGTAGATACTCTTTTAGCAAACACCAAAATGGTAATGGATGCCATCAGGTCCGTTAAATTCATTGGTTTACCTTGCATATGTTGGGGGCCAGTTACCTGCTCTGAAGCAAACTTGTCATGCTCACATATTCAGAAATATGCAGTCCTATTTCACAGGCAGAACTGGCTTGATCATGTGAAACAAGACCCAGTCTCAGTGGGGTTTGACAAAGCATGTGCTTACAAAAATCATCATGCCATGCTTGCTGTCTTATGAGCTTTCCTATGAATTACAAAAATATGTACTCTCAGAGAAGCAACACATGGATTTCAAACCACACCATTACAACAGGACATAATGGCCATGCAGGTTAATAGCCTGAAAATATAGAATGAGCCCTTTTTGTAATTTCCTGTATTTTGTTAGTTTGATTAATTGAGCCCATTCAATTTCCATTTAAGACTATTAAGAAGTCTGTAGCTCCAGCTATTTTTGTCTGCGAGACTCAGCCTGGAGATTTCAGAAGCTTAACATTCTAGCTGCATGTCACTGCCACCATTGTCTCTTGTCACAATTCTAATTCTATGTTCTGATAATAAAATTTCATTAGTGTCTGCACATCCTTTGCCTTACCTTTGAAGTACTGTCTTGTGCTGAAACGATTAGCAGTACTTTACGTCATATCACTTGACTGTTTGACAGCCATTGTGAGTGAGCTAAACGGGAAGAAATTAAAATTTCTGACAATTTCCATTACATCTAAATTGCTGAGAAATTAAGGGATATTTACTTTTACAAATATTAAAGGTTGCTTAAAATGTAAACTGACTTCGTTTTATTAGTAGCTTCCACAATGTGCTAATTCAAAATGACTACATGGCCTTCTGTGAATAAATTACCAACTCATTTTCCAAAAGCGAAGGACATTTCCTCCAGGCTGCTTTTTGACTGCTTGTGTCAGTGAAAAAAGAAAACAAAAAAACTTATGAATATTTCAGAACAGAAGATATTCCTTGGTGCCTGTATTTCTTGCTTCATCTTAACAAAATAATGAGGTTATTCCTGTATGATAGGGGTTTTTTTAACAACAAAAAACATGCCATGAACCACTAAGGTTATCATATGATGTTAATTTATCTTGGGAGAGGTCTCTCCTTAATCAGTGATAGTCCAGGCCATCACACCCCACATGCCAGTCCATACAATGACTGAGCTCAATTTTAAAACAAGTTTAGGTTTTTCTGTTCCTGAGGGTTTACATGTTTGGTGTCACAGTTTCTTCCATGATTCAGTGTTTCCTCAAAACTAAGAGGTTATTGTCCTTGCAGGCTACAAAGGAACATAAGCAAAAGAGATAGTGAGAAGTTTAGCACACCAGCTTGGGCTTGTGGGGTGTCACCAGTCAGGTGCCTATTTCAGACTCAAATACATGGCTGAAGTCTTTTAACCATTCATTTAACCACCCAGAGCTGCAGCTCAGTCCTGCTGATTTAAAAGCTGAGTTAGTACAGCTGTCTAGAGTTGTTTAGGTTTCAGGTTGGGAATTAGTGTTGTTAACAACACTCATGACTTTCTTTTATCTCAGCTGAAGTAGTATGGGGAGGCCAGACACTTCTTTATATTTTGAATTGCAGACAAGAAAATCTGGTCATGGCTCCTCCACTCTAAAACCTTTTCTTTGATTCCCCCAAATCCTCTTCCACGCTATCTTTCTTTCCGGACTGTTGAACCTTCATTTCATCATTTATTAGGGTTTTTCACCTTGAACTTTTTTAACCAAGACTTTTCTTGGTTTCTAATCACAGCTTTCCTCACAAACTTTTTTTTTTAAAGATCTCTGCACATGATCCAAAGACAAACACTGCTCCTAAAAGTCCTAACACTTTGCCTTGTAGGTTCCTCTTTTATAGACTCCATTGTAGACAGCATTCACAAGATCATTCTGGGATGAAACCCCCAATGACTGCTCATAGTGTGCTGGCATGCTGAATGCAGCTTATTTCACGAAGTCCGGCACCCATAAAATGGGTATAATAGTTACCTACCACATAGGAGGTTTAATTTATTAGTGCTGTAAAGCATTTTAGACCCTTAGAAGAAGGGTGTTACGAAAACATAAAGCACTATTGCCATAAAACATTTGTCTGGCTGAAAACCCTCACTGGTCTGCTTGCAAAACAAAGCGAGATGTAGGGAATCAGAGTGTCTTACTAGGCATTTTCCATTAAGAAAAAAAAGTACTGCTTTCATTTATTTGCTGTCAGCATACATATTCTAAGACTCTTGGTGATGGAGAAGCAGGAAGAGCAGTGAGTAAGTCTGTTGCATAAAGCATTACTATTTGATTAAAAGATTACTGGGACATGGAAAAGCATACGAGCTGTTTGCCATCACCTAAGCGCATTTACCAAGAGAAACAGATCTGCAGATGCAGGAACTTTTAAAACTTTAAGTCCTCCTGATTAAAGCAATTCATAATGAATAATGCAAAACGTGTAAGAAATGCTGTGCAAGGATGTGAAAACAGAGAAAAATTACAGTATTTTTGATGGCTTGGCTGTGGGTTGTTTTCTTGAGATTTTTGGGAAGCAAGAACCTCAGCAGTAAATGCAATCGTGTTCAGTGGCTGCCACCAAAGCTCACTGTGTCTGAAATTCTTTCTTACATGCTTTGCTGAATCAGGACTCCAGTACATGAAATATACTTTGATCTTGACAGTGATTCAAGTCTTTTCCTTAAAGTCAAAGCCCATTTTGTTTTTTTTTTTGCTTTGATGCACCATCAAGCTCATGCACATTCTTTGTCAAAATATATCCATATAATAGGGTTATAATAAATAGTTCTTTTAACAGTTCATTTAGGATTCCAAAATGATGAGGTTTGCAAAATGCAAAGAAAAATCACACAGATTTTTTTAAGCAAATAAACTGTAACAACCCCTGAATTAATAGTACAACCGAAAGAAAATTGAATCTGAGATAAGTTTATGTGACCTAAAGGCTTTGGGGCAGCACACAGCAATATGCTAAAGACAGACTCATAACCACAAGCTACATTTAGGACTCAAATCACATATGAGTGGCACATTTCAAATGTTCTTCTACTCCTTAAAATAGATATGTTCTTACCAGATGCTGACAAATGGCTACCCTATAAATGGCTAAAGAAAGATTTCTCCTTGTTCATATTTCATTTTCTCTTTCATTCTATGTCATGTGCAGCTTCTGCTCATATGTTACTGAGTCAAAAATAGAGCTATTCCTTGATAAATGTTGATATATGATATTTTTGATCTGCCCAGAAGACAATACAACATGTGACAGCACATATTTCATACAAGATTTTCATTGAGTTCACTAGAAACCCCCATATAGGTGCTCATAATTTGGGCTCTATGTTTTGATTCCAAGAATCAGAGGTTGTAAACCTCAAAAGGACCTTTACGATCCTGGGCTGCCCTCTGGCAAAACAAACACCACAATGTTCCTCCAGCAAATTGGAAGGATTCAGAGGAGCATCTCAACTTTCGGAAATATTCTTCGATCAAACTTCCAAACCACTTCCAACAATATAAAAACAGAAATAAAACTGGCAGGTGCATCTTTTGCAATGTCCTGTAATATAAAAATCATGGGTCACTTAATTGAAGCGATTGGAAGTCAAGAAGATAATCTAAATATATACAGCCATTCAGTGAAGTCTGCTATGTTGTAAACCGACTTCCAAAAAGTTTGCTACGGAACTAGTAATAATATCTAAACTTAAATAGCACAAAATGAGCCTTACTTTTAAATTCCAATGACATTTAAGACTAGGATTGTAAAACAGAATATAACCACAGAAACAAATTATTGCAAGAATAGCTTAGGTGAATTCACCCTGCAATGACCAGCTTCACAGCAGCTTGTCTGTTCTGTGCTCTCCCTCACTGAAATGTGCTAAAGCTGCTCTACAGATAAAGTACAGATCAACGTACACTCCGTACCTCACCTGGCTGCACAGTAATCTGTGTAAGCATGTCTGGAGAAGGGATTATCATGATGATCACGTCAACAAACATTGACCTCAAGGCACTTACACAGGGGCTACTCATTGTCAGTAAAACCATGGCTCGCTCCAGCCTGAACATGGGATATTGCCACCAGTGGAACAGCGGCACTGCAGCTCCCAGGGAAGCTGCAGAATTTGTGTCCACGTGCCACCACTCAGCAAGTGTCTGCCTCAGTGATGTTAGACCTTTGACAAGAGTTTCTAAACTGTACAAGGGTGGGCAATTCTGCCTTCAGGCCGCAGTCTTTCCCCTTAGAGTACTGTTAAACCAATTTAGCCCACAACTTGGTTGGTGTGCTGCCCACCCCTTGTCACCAGTCGTACGGTGTCACCTCTGCGCTTGTTTCATGTGGACTGACAAAATTAAGAACCCCCCCCAACTGACTTTAGCCTTGAAAATTTCTATCTCAACAGACTAGGTTCACTGATTGCACAGTGGCAAATAGGAGATTGTCACTTGTTTTTAAAGTACTTGCTTTTTACAGTGTAGAGCATGAAGTGTACCAGCAGCGTTAACCTTCTGGAAACACACAATATTTAAATTACACTGCTCAGAGCACAGTAATTGAGCCAAACAGACATAAGTTCACATCCACTGAGCCTTCAACATAGCAAATGCTGCCATCAATCCCCCTGAAGTGCCCGAAGGATGGGTCATATGCCCAGAATGTTGTGCATTTTTTTCCCCACTCTAGCAGTAGACTTAATAAACTTATAACTTCCTCTTCCAAATCCTACCACAGCCATGTAATCTAGGGATAGTCAGATTGTTGGCTAACTCAGACCTTTCTGACACGCTTAGCTAAAACCCTGAGCAAACAATGAAATACCACTCTAAACACTTTCTTTGCCACATTTTGAGTGAGCAGACTGATAGGAGACCATGCACAGACATGATCGTACATTTGTTAAACTGCCATGTTTAAAAAGAATCCCCACCTTATTAACAAGCATTTTAAGAAGAGATTCCATCACTTCAGAGTCCCCTATTTGGTTTTGACTTGTATCTAGTAACAGAAACAAGACTTTCCACAGACTGTCATGATGCTTCATCCTTCAGAGGTCCAGATTCCTGTTCACCAGCCTTTACTTCATTACTTGCAAACAGAAGTATAAGAAAGGATGAACTGCTTGCCTACTGAATTCCTCACACACAACACACACACACACAACATACTTTCGTTGCTTCTGTAATTTTCCAAACATATGAATCTACTTTGCACTCACATAAGAATGTTACAGACATCAAAACACTTAGTTGCCACACAGCTGTTGCTACCAGATGTCTCAGCTTGGGTGCTGCTGGATTCCAAGATAAATGAACGCTAATATTCCTAGAAAGGGAAGGATGGTCTTCTTACTTGTTACATACCACTACCATGACTCTGGCCTGGCATCAGAGGTACCTCCAAAATGCTTTACACTAAGAAAACAATTCAACTTCCAGCTACTTAGTATCATAAGTACTAGGTGAAACATCAGATATATATCTGTATGTTTAATGTATAGACATAATTTATGGTCATATTTCAAAAGACATAAAGAAATGCAGCAGTTACATTGTTCTCTTTCCTCTTTATTTTGTAGGTCTTGCAGTTAGTTTCTGGACTCACTGCACTTTGTGGCAGTCATGACATTTTAAGTTCTTGCAGGGTAAAGAGTAACCTCTGTGGAGAACCTGCACATGGCATGTGAACCACTACTGTGCCTCCCTTATCTTCAAAGCAAGGTACATTCACCCCATCTGAGAATATCAAAAAGTGCTGTGCTCTCCCTGCTGGGTTACACACGCACAAAGCAGATCAGGCAGAGACACAGGCAAACAACATTTCCTCATCTAAGAAATGCAAACATCCTTTTTAAAAATTAAGGTCTAAACTATCTTTTGAGAGAAAGTGTATTATATTCATGAATAAAATAAATACCTTTGTTATCTGTTAGGAACATGTGGTTAAATATTTTTTTTTATAGCATTTTAGAATCTTGCTTTACTGAGGAATCCAGCTCTCAATATGCAGGAAATGAGCAGATGCTCAACATTGTCTATTAACTACCCTATCAGCCTATCAAAATGACATACAGAGGCTTAATAACAGATTTTTAATAAAAATTTTATAAGTCCAGGTGTAAAACACATGCTATGTCACAAATACAAAGGTTTCACAGTGTCAGCTGTAGCCTGCTCTGCTGGCTTTTTGTAGAGTGGGTATCTCGAAGAAGCTTTGTCCATCTCAGATAATGCCAGAACTTTAATTCTACTTGCTTTAGAAACAAGTTATATTAACTATCCCCACACTCTCCCAAACTAAATAACAACACCTTCTCCCTCTACTTCTGCCTGTGCATATCATATCTATGAGAAGGAATAACAACACATAAATGCATGCACTCTCAATTTCTTATTTCTAATGGATAAATCTAAAGAATCCTCATTAAAAAAGTGTTTGGAATCTCATTCCAGAGGCAAGTTTTGCTGTTTTGAGTCCCTCCCTACTCCCAAATGCAATGCAATATGTCACACTATGGGCTAACAAACTCTTCTAAAATAAGATACTTGGGGAGATAGTGATTGTTTTAACGGTAGGTTTTTTCCCTAAGGGAAGAAAAGCTGACGGTCTAGATCCTGATTCAGCAACACCCATGCTGACTGAAACAAAGCTGTTATTGAAAACAGGCATGAGCTGAAGTATCTTGCAGAATTTTTGTCCCTAAATATATATATAAATAATATATATTTAAAAAGACTTTAGAAATAAAAGTATTTTTCTGCTGCAAAGGCACTCTCATCTCAAATTAATTCTGCTCTGTAAATAAGCCTTACTTCTGATCACTGTGCTCATTTCAAACTCGTAAAAACAGCAGTATAATTTAAGAAAAAGTGTCTTAATACATCGTTTATCACCCTGTCCTTTTTACAAGTATTGTCAATTTAAAAGTCTCATTTATTTTCTTTCTTTTTTTTTATTAGGCAGACTTGTTTATGGTGTTCTCATTTCTAAAGAGAAAAAGACCCACAAAAACAAAAACCACAACATAAAATCACCTTCCTCAGGACTGAACAAAACCATTTCAGGAAGTGTAATTACGCCTTTGCTTTTGTAACTTTTTCTCATTCCCATTCACAGAGAGCTCTTGAAATCAAATGCTAGTAAAAGCAAAAGATTAGTGTTATTATTATCAAGCACTTAACAGTGTGTGTAAATTTACTCAGTGTTCTTTACAAGCAGAGATAAGATATCCTCCCTACCCCAAAGATAACAACTGACAAACATAAGGACCGCAAAGAATTGGCTGTAAAAGGGAGAACGCGGGATAAAAGAGGGTGATAAGAGATAGGGTAATCAGCAGTGAGTCACTTCTAATCCAGACCCAGCCCATATGGAAGGACGGAGCCGCGTCCTCCCCGTCCAACAGCAGGTGGGGCTGCTGCAGTGCCGCGGCCCCGGCGGGGGAAAGAGGCCCTGGAATTCCAAACTCACCTGTGGAAAACCGATCTCTCAAATTCAGAACCGCAGTACGAACCGCCTGACTTTCAGATTAATTAATTTCATCGTTCCTGTGGGCCTCAGCAAGCTTTAGCAAAACTCCCGAGTGCTTTTCTGCGTGTCACTAAAACACCAAATCAGAAAGATCCAGGCCAGACACTTGTCCCAAATCTGAATTGCATCTCTCGAGGCAAAGCTCCACTGACTAGTGATACAAAGTCAGTCTACACCTGTGTGGAGCACACCTAAATGACTCCTGAAAAACTTCAGTGCATCTCATTTAGAACACACATTGCAGACCAAGGCAGCTATTTATAATACAAGGGTCATCTCCATGTGTATGGGTCCTTCCCACTGCCCTCTCAAAATCAGCAGCATGTAGAAATGATGTTCAAAGTAGAATGCAAGAAAAAGTCCTGAGGACAAATATTGCTAGCTGAAAGACTGAGATTATTTTCAAGTCCAAAGGTCCGGTTCTGCTGGACTGAATGGGAAGCTGAGCCCTTTTTCATGAAAGGGAATGGACACAGAAAGGTGGTATTTGGTTTAGCATCCAAAAACCACCTGCAAGGACGACAGAACCAAATTCTAGGCTTCTCCAAGCAGGCACAGCTCAGTGAGAAGTACTGGCTGCCACTGCAGAGCCCAGACATTTAGTTCAGCTCTGTGGACCTTCCTTAGTCTGACAGCTTACATAAGCCATGCCACAGGGTAAAGCAGGAGAGCCCCAGGGATCAGCCTGTGGCAGGTAACATCCGGATATCGTCATTCGGGGTTTGAGGCCCAGTTTTCATGCTCTATTTCTACCACTTCTGAGTCAGTGGCAGGTTGTTCTGCAGCATGACACAGTCCCTGCCAGCACGTTGTTTCTTCAGAATCAGGCACCATGGGAGGGTTTTAACAGTCCTGGTCATCATTTTTCTGGCATGGGCTCATACTTACAGCACTGGAGTGGAAACACTGCTTTGTCCCCATCCCTCCCCTGACATGCCAGCCATTATGTTGCTCTACACAGGAGTCAGTCTTCTCTTTGTTTGCCTCATTTTCTATCTTCAGTCTCTTAGCGTTGATTCCATATGTGCTGAGGATGTATCTGGATGAACATTCATACTGCTCATCCAAGATGTTATCACTGTTTCCTGCTCACTAAAACAAGGGCATCCCATCCACAGCAGCATGGTACTCAGGACAAGCTGCAAAACCCACCCAAGAAGCAGAATAAACTCTGTGGCAGTTATTAAATCAGCCATTGCTAAGTAACAATTCTCTCATCGTGACATTATTAACAGCTATCTCAGGGTATCTCTGCAAGCAGCAGTTGTTGCAGTGTCAACATACCTTGAGATATACACACAAGGTCTCTGGAGACTTTATAACTTGGTTGCTGGCCAGTGCTACTGCATCCTCACTGCTGCTATTACCCCTGGCAGTTAAATTAAGACAGGCAAACGTGCTGCAATCACACCTTCATTTTGCCAGGTAGACCTATGGAGATAAAGACAGACCCAAACCAAAAAAGAATCCCTGATCACAGAGAGACAGATGCATAGAGACAGGCCAAATTGTAATTTTTCTAGAGAACATAGTAATTCCACTCTCTGATGAGCAGCACACAGAACCAAAATATGCAAGTGTGGGGCTGGCCACGTCTCAGACATCACTGAGGTAGATACAGCAACTCATCAGACCCAGGGTCGCTGCCAGCCACCCACAGCAAGGGGATGCAGGGAGCAAGAACAGTAAGAGAGCATAGTGTCAAATTAAGGACTCCCTGATTTTTTTTTCCACTGAATGATGCTACCTTTCCTTACCTTTCCATCACCTGTGTGAGGCCCCTGTATGTAGGGCCATGCACAACTCCCTCATGACCACAGTGTCTGAAATTGGAGGCACGGCAGGGTTTTCCACTCACACAGGAAGAAATGGCCAGGTGGAAGCATGAGGAGCAGTCAAAGGAAGAAACAAACAGTTAGAGCCACTTTCAGATGGAAAACAGACAAGAGAAAGCACTGCTCTTTACCCAGCAATTTCTGCACTCCCAGAAAAATGCCTGGCTACAGGAGAGGCACTCCCCTGGGAGAGGAGGAGGAAGTTGCTGTCTGGAGGATGGTAAATGCTAGAGGCAGAGCTTCAGTTTTGCATACACCCTCCTTTGACCAGTCCCTGCCTCACATCCTTAGCAAATGTGCTCCCACCAACACATGGCCTATTTTCTCACTGACTTGTACTGCACTAGGACTGCAAGGAGCCTCTGAAATCAGAGGGGCTGTTTCTTCCCCAAAGCCACTTTTATACCAGGCCAATTGCACTTTTTACAGCAGGCTTAGCCCATGTTTGCACTTTGCTTGAGAGCAGCATCTTTTGAGACACAGCAATGCTGAATTACAGTGTGAACATTCCAAATAGATGCCTACCCCTCACAGCAGAAGGGCACACTCTTAAATGGGGTAATTAACAGGCAGCACTACAACACATGCTGTAAACATTAATAATATGAAATCTTTACCAGACTTCTTGCATCTGCTGGTAGAGGGCTTGTTTTTCATGGAAGACAAAGCAGTGACTGTTGTGTAAATTACTCTCATGTCAAGTGCTAAAATGCAATAATTCACCACCCTAGAACACGCATAGAAATGACTGCTTTGCCATGCATTTTGTACCAAAAGCAGTAACCTAATCATCAAAGTAAAGCTGAATGGGCTGTTACACACCCTCAGCACAGCACAGGAACTCTTACAAGTTATGATTTAGAACAAGCAATTCACATTTCCCACAGAAAGACAATACCAAAAGGCACAGAGAAACTTCCTCACTCACATCAGACGAATGCCTGTAAAGAAGCCCAACTATACTATCTGGAATGATGTCCCATGTTTAGTCCCTGCAGGAGTCTGGGCTGCAATATCCAAACAACAGAATTGGTTGGCCACTCTCTATCCAGCTTGGATATTGTTTGCTCTACCTGTGCTGGACAAGGAGCCTCATCCATGGACAAAATTACATAGCATTCCTGCCTCAGGACACTCCAAACTCCTTTGTGCACTACTCCAATACAAAAATCCAAGATGAGGCCTTTGCAAACAGAATTTCTTCCCTCTCATCATTTGTGATTTGAAGCAGCAGACACAGTCTAAGCCAGGTTTGTTGTGAAGAACCTGGTCTAGTGCAAAGTGTTCCTGCCCACTGGCAGGGGTTTGGAGCCAGATGATCTTTAAGGTCCTTTCCAATCCAAACCATCCTGTGGTTCTATGATTTGTCAGTGTAACAGCTCTCTTCCTCCAGGTGTTTTGCCCTATTTCTCTAACCCTATCCTCCAGAGTTGTCAGCACAGGACAGAGATTTCTGCCACTTATCTGCTGGGGAAATCCCTGCCAGGAAGGGTGAAGTGTGGTTTGAGAACTGGTCCAGGCAGCACCTGACATTTCCTTACTGCGGTCACCCTCACAGGGGGAAGTTGACTTTGGCTGGAGCACTGTGTGTTCTGGCTAACCCTACTGGCAGACAAACTCCCAAGGACTCCTGGCAGTGTGACGCAGAGCAGCCTGAGGCTGCACTCCTGTATTCAGGAAAGCCCAGGGCAGAGACACTGAGTCCAGCAGAGAGCCCAGCCTTCAGTGCCCCTATAAAAGCCTGAGCCAGCTCACAGCGAGGTTGGTGCCAAGGCTCCTGTACGAAAGGGAATCCAGCTTGTTCAGAGCAGCCTCCTGTGTCACTGCCAAACCCCACAGGATCTCGGGTCCAGTGTTAGTCATGCTGCTGGTGGTACTACACATTTATGAGGTCTGTTGTTGAGGCTCTGCCATTTACTGCTTTGTTCATTCAAGAAACTCAAGTTGGCTTAATCTTATCGTGTTAATAGACCTAAATATGGACATAAAGAACTTGAGCATACATAAGCACAATGAATATGAGTCTCTCATTCATTCCTGCACAGTACACAGTAAATTGCCAGTGTGGCCCTTTCAGCTTATTAACATCTTCAGACTTGGCCTCACAAAGATTACACTCCCCACTCAGCAATTCAACCTCCTTCTAATACTTTTAAAACAGACAAAAGGCCAAGACCCCTAGAGAAGATGCCAAAGATTGAATGGTTGGCCCTGAAAGCAGATGAACTGCAACAGCCAGGAAAGCAGACAGGCCATGCCAACAGTGGTGCTCTCAAGGAAAGGAAGTACAGTTTCTGTTCTGGCATCCACATAACCCAAACACACACACAATGCAGATCCCTGCAAGGCAACAGTGAGTATCTGCTTGGAAAGGGTCTTTGCTACTTGGAACTTTTTCAGGCTTTCTTAACGCTGTGGCTTTTCTTATGATTCCCTCACCCTTCTGGTCATTTTGGAAAAAACAAGTTCACTGCAGCCACACTTACTGGACCCCAGAAAGCTGAAACAGCTCAGGGCTGGAATATACTCGGTGATATTTTGTTTTCTTTCTAACAAGAAAGGATTTTCGTTTCCCTCCGAACCGCAGTAAGCGCACATCAGGAAATCAGCATTTGCAAGGATGAAATCTCAACATCGAGCATTATTTAAATTTGTAGGGCTATTTAATGTTCATCACACATTTGATCCTAACAGTGCAAGTGATTTTCTATCAGAACATTTTTTTTTCCACTTCAACAAGAAAAACTGCCCCTCCAAATATAAGCACTGCTTGTTATTTTGAGGCAGTGAGGCAAAACATACAGCACATAGACCACATTTGGCTTGCTTAGCAGATGTCTACAGATCACTTGATGTTAATTTCAACATAAAAGCTATTATATTTCTGGCCTTGCCCTATTAGTTGTTAAATAATTATTTATGCTTGGCAGATAAATTCTAGGAACCTTGAATAAAGCCCATCAACCCTACTAAACTAACCATATTTGACACAACAGTTTTCACTCATAGAAGACCCAAGATGTAATGTTTGTTGCCTATATGATTCTGTCTCACAACCTAAAAGATAATCCCATATTTATATTTAGACCTAGACTGAATATAGTATGTGTTTCAACACTACTTCACAGGCAAAGAATTAGCTTATTTGGTTCACTGACATTTACAGCCATGTGGTATAGTTAGTTTCAGTTCATAACTCAGTTTATCTAAACCTCCTATTCACTTCACAATTCTGGCACTAGTTTTTATATATATATATATATATATATATATATATATGTTTTCCCATAGGTGTTTTGGCTTTGCCTATCTAGTTTGCTATACTTGTCATCAGCCAGGCATGGTGTGCTGCAACCTTGATGGCTACAAAACAAAACAGTAATTGGAATCGTAGGCTTCCCTTAATTAATATATTTAAACAGCTAACCCTATTTACATGAGTGCTATTTATACACATTCAAAACTGCAGTTGTTGTGTATTCTGGTTGAATGGTTTGTAAATTCCAAATAGCCAATCTACAATAAAACTCAGAAAAGATATTGAGTGCAAGGCCCTGTATGAAAGTCTTTCAGCCAAGTTTTGGACATTCATATGCTGTTGTCTGAAGAAATTTAGTTGATGTATTGTCCTTTGTGAGCATATTTTAGTGTAATTATACTTCTGTATACTTAACAGACAAGTTAGAATTTAAAGATTTGGAAAAACAAGGAATTTGAACATTCCACTGAGGAGAAACTCATCCAATATGCCTATTTCTATCTCATCTGTCTGGTTAAAAGAGCACGGCTTCTCTATTATCATAGTAACATACATTATGCCTGCATTTAAGTTTATGTGCAGTTTATGATTTTGTGTGATAAATAAAAATTAGTGATGCAAAAAAGGAGCAAAAGGAATTCATATTGCTTCCAGCATACTGCATTTCCTGCCCTAAAAGCTGCGTGGCTTTGCTTTGCATTGTTGACAAACAGAACTCACTAAAGTTACAAGGATGTTTTCAGCTGATTTTGGTGGACATTGGACAGACTCCTTTGGCAGCTGGGGTGCTTCTGTCCTAAGGTAGCTTAATTACAGTGGGCAATTGTGTTATATAGTATCAATAGAAAATGTCTAAGCTTAGAGGCAGTTTCCCACTTTGATTTCCAAGCTGGCTCTGTTGTGCTTCTCCCACAAAGCCAAGCTGCTTACTGAGAGATGAGTGCTCACGTTTCTCCCCACTTAAGCCCCAAATCCCAGAAGAGTGAGCCTGCAGCCCCTCTGCTGTAGCTGCCTTTGGAACTGCAAGCTATTTTTTCAGGCCTCAGCATTTGTCAAAACAAGGACCTTTATCCAAGCAGGGAAAGAACTATCAGGTCTGAAGGTTGTGAGGCTGGAGGCACTCACTGGAGCATGTATCACACAGCCATACCACTCTTTCAGAAAAATGATCAGTCTTAACCAGTAGCTTGCCATTTAATGATACCCTAAGAAAGAGCTAGGAAAGAGAGCTGAGATCCTCCATTCTCCTTGGATACTTCCATTCCAGGCTGCTCTGCCTGGATGCACTTATGCATCTCTCATTCCTGTGATAAGTCCTGTCTACACTTGACCTTGGCACATGGAGATTTTAACCGTGGGTTAAAAATGGCTAATGAGAGCTGAGTGTTGTGCTTCACTTCTGCACCCAGTAGGCAGAGGTTGTGGCCAAAAGCAGGGTTTATTTTAGGGTTGGTTTTACAATTTTTACTAATGACAAGCCAATTTCTCCCTGTTGATGTCTGCTGCATGTGATAACACAAGGTTGCCTTGAACCTCATGTCATAAACTAGCACAGGTGAGCAACTGGTGAGGTAGAAAAAGTGAGGAGAAGAGATAGTAAATAAAATCATGCACATAAAATATTACTTGTTAAACACATGCTTTTTTGTCATATGAATTTGATGTCATTACTTCCTTTGCTTGTTGATAAAGCATATCCACTTGTTAGATACAAAGTGCACAGCTGGCTAATATAAGGGATTTCCACATGCTGGAAAGTTCCTTTAGTTTGGTTTTAATAGCTAGAAGACAATAAAAAAAAAAAAAGTGGATGCAGCACGTGGAGGAGGCAACACCCTTGCTAGAGCAGGGAAGCAGTCATTAAATCCAACATTAGCCCTACATATGGCATTAACCTAGACAAATCTTTTCTCACACACAGTTTTTTCCCTGTGTTGGAACTGTGTTGCAGCTCTGAGGGAAGCTTTGCAATGTCAGCAGTTTCTGAGGTGAACTTTTAAGATCTTCAATTGAACGCCTGTGCTATGAGTTTCATTAAAAACTGACACCGTTTCTCAGACATTCCTAAGTTACTTGCAGCCTTTTCATTTTTAATTATTGTTAATCTTACCTCACTCTGTGAATAAAAGCAATAAATCAAAGCCATGTAGAGATACACTTTAAAACCAAGATCGCCGGGAAACAAAAAAAATATGCCAGTGGTGATCCCCACTATCTTAGGAAGGACTTAGGAAGAGGTCAGTTGAGCCCTGAAGAAGACATCCTAGCCATGGAAAGCAGAAGACTGGATAATTGCAGTCAAGTCTTGTCTGGCTGTGATACTGGTCAAACAAGGAAACTGGCATACAAACAGGGGTCCAGGAGGTCGAGCAGTGCAGTTATCACTCATTTGATTTTGAAGAAGTGTGCATTTAACTTGTCAGGGCCTCAGTTTGGCTATCCCTGTAATTCCAAGGCATCTGCTGTTCTCTTCAATGTGATACAGGATTGAAGGAGAGGCCATCATCAGACAATCACATGCTGAAAATAGAAATGACAAAGAAACATCTATAATATGCAAAGTAGACAGACAGGCAAAATCTCCTGCAGATAATTAGGCTCAATAGTCTCTGTCAGATGATTAAAAAGCCTGACTTTATATATTTCTTCCTGGTGCAGTTTGTTTTTCTTAGCTAGGTGTCCTAACTAAATATAACTTTTTAAAAAAGCCTCCAGTGTAAATCAGGGGTGTCTGTAGCTCCAAGTGCTGTTGCAAGGTTTAGCAACAAACTGCATCACCTGGATATGAGTACCTTTCAAATCCCACTGCCATCAATAGCTATGCTGGGCAGGGTGGCAACAGCTGAATAGTGCTGCCAGTGCTACCACTGGGCAAAGGATTGAATTGTTAATTCACAGAGAAATTAGAGGGGAAGAGATTAAACCTTACAGTCTGGGATTTGTAGGCAGACCTGTAGGAGCGGCAAACACCACTGTACAGATACCAAGAGATACAGATTGGTAGTATTTTAATCTCCAATTAATTAACATTCTCTCCATCTACTACCTTTAGCACAAAAAAAGTTGCTCAGGGTCTTCAATAATTTTGTTTTCACTCCCTACCATGATTCTTTCAGAGGAAGACTATGCTTTTATGATGAAGATGATTCATTGCTGGCCTAATGAATAGCACAGCCTGCCTTGGGAACGTGTACCTTACAAACTGGGATCTGATTACATATGTGCCTCTGGCTGCCTGGACCATCTTTCTCTGACTCTCCACAAATCTCCACTCTCTTTTATCAGGGCATTTCCTTGTAATCAGTGACTTCAGCACAGATTGCAGGACTAACACCAACAGTCTCACCATTTAACTGCAAAGGAAAAAATAAAATCAGCAACAATTTCATTCTTCATTAGAAGAACAAAACCTTTGCTTAATCAATTTTCTTGCCTGCTTTTTTATATTTTTAACAAAAGACTCTAGTTACAGGTTAGAGGCTTATTTTCATACCTCCAGGGTTCTAAGGTTACACAAGGACTAATGTATATGCAGAACAGCATTCCTGTAGATTTTTTTTGTTGCTCTTGCTTATGACTAAACAAGGGATAACTGTTACCAGCTTCTTCTCTGCTATTTCCTCATTTCAGTAACAATGCACTGACCCTGATAACTATTCAGCTACAGCCTGTCTGTTTTGAAAGACAAAGCTACTCTCCCATATCTTCTGTAAATTATTTGAGGAGGTTTACACCTCAGCCCAAACATCTGTGGCTACAATTCCACCCCCACACACTCACCCTCCGTGTTTACAAATGCAAGAACTTGAGTTTAGGCACAACGCCGCCCGGCAGTGTATCCAAGTCTCTAGACTTTTATGCCCTACATACACTGTGGAATTTCCACTGTGCATACAAAATTATTCATGACAGAAACATTGAAGGACCACCCTCCCCCTCCCTCTGCAAATACGAATGAGAAAAATAGCAAGAGCTTTTCTTTTGCTTCCCGATCACTGTGAGGAAAGGAAATTTTAAATCTACATGTTTTGGGGAGGGAAGGGGAGAGTCACTGCAAAATGTTGAAGACCAGGGGTGCGAGTACATACTTGTATTAACATCTTCCATGCCTGGAGCTGCAGTAATTTGCATGACATTATCTACCTGGGATGTTGCTATGGTTATCACCATACATAAGTAATTACCAGGGCAAATTGCACATACAGCACACGGATTCCTGCTGTCAGAAGCAAGGGATCTTCTTATACACTTGAAAATGTAAATGTTTGAAAAAACACAAATCACAAAGATTCCTGATAAGCAAAAAAACTTCAAGACTGCTTCTGAGTGATCCAAAATCGTTGCTAACTATGCTTATTGACAACAGTACCTCAAGGGACAACTCAGACCGCGTCCAAGTGAGCAAGACACTGCACATACTCAGTAGAAAATCGGTAGAAACAGTCACCAATAGTAGTAACCAGAAACCAATCAGTAGAAACAGCAGAAAATCCCTGCCAAAGAGTTTACAGTGCAAGCAGATGAGAAAGGCAAGGAGAAAGAGAAGTGGTGTATCATACAGAGCAAACAAGGTTGTCAGCCTCAAGAGTATTGGAGTGATTAGTTTGGGCAGACTATATCAATAAACTCGCTTCTGGCAACCAAGCCAAAGATGAAGAAAAGAGAAGGAGGAGGAGGTGAGGTACACTACATCCATGCTAAGAAAAGACAAGGGACATGGTGGTGTGATGAAGCAGCTAGTCAGGACAAGCCAAAACTACAGCTAGTCAAAGTGGTTCTCTGAAAGTTCCCCCATTTCCCCTCCTGAAAGGTTTCTGCTGCTATTTGCTGGCTGGGATCGGATTGTACTCTGATCTCTTCTAGTTTCCCACAGGAGCTGAAACACAAGTTACAGTCCATCTACAGTTGTACACCCAATCTGAAGAGAGCAATTAACACCCAGCAGAATTTGGCTGAAAGTATAAATACAGGGTATCTAATGCTAGATCATCCAAAATAAATTAGATGTTAAAAGCTCATTCTACAATACTGATACAGCTACATTTGCAACAAAACTCAGCTGCACTGTACACAAACAGCTTGAGCTGCAGTCTATTGTTATCCATGGAAACTTTTCAACAACTTTGATGAAGGTGTTCTGTGTCCTCAGGAAAGACAAGGCTTTAAAAAACAGTGCTGATACTATGACCTGAGCAAACCACATTAGCCAAACTGAAATGTAAAACATAATTCTGAAAAACACAAAAGGGGTTTCTATAATTTAATTTGAGGTGACATACATGAGTCTCATATCCGTCCAAACCAGCAATTTAGTTATTCTGGACTTACAGAGTATAGGAGAATTGAGGAGAAAAATTGTTATATTTTCCATTTGTAGCTTCTCTGAAAAATAAGTTCTTCTGCTTTCTTAGAAATCATGTGCTTCTCACAGACATTTATTTTTACCTCCTGGTAATACTAAGAGTGTTATCATCAAAGATCACCATTCTCCCTAACTAAACTGCAGAATGCATATTTTCAGAGCTGAAATAGACTGTAATCCTAGACCTAGCCTTTCACAGTTCTCCATGGGAAACCAGGCAGTCTGCCACACTGATCCCAAGAACGATGGTACTTCCCCACACTCACCACCAGTAAGTGGAGCTCACTTGTGTTTCAGTATCCAGCCCCTGAAAGCTATCACTCCCTGATAACAAAGGGTCACCATGAGATCCCTGGACTGTTGGGTTAAACCTACTCTCTCATTCCTCCAGGTTGCCTCAGGGGACTGTTAGTCACAGCTATGTGAGACTCTGAAATGAATTTGTTGATGAGAAAACCAGTGAATGTATTGATGCTTTACTTCTTTACACGGTGATCTCTGTGTAACTCCAGCCAAATTCCACGAGGTACCACATGTGAGTGGGAAATACACAAAGGAACTCTGTGAAGAACAGAGGAAGGAAAGTCTCAATGCCAGGATAAGTGTGTCTTTGTGTGATGGTTAGGAATGCTGCACAGATTTAGGGGAGGCAGATTTCAAGAAGTTTTGCAGGCTGACTTTTTAATTGAAGATGTACTGGCACTCTAACAACTGTTGGTGCCACATCACTCTTATTTTTCACCATATCCTTTCAAGTCAAACTGTGATGCAGTTTTTAGGCCTGAACCTCGTTCTAGTTTTAATGTGGACTTCATATGTAAGTAAGAGTACACACAGGTCCTTACTTAGAAAGCTACACTATGACAGCATCAAATATTCTGACTATTTTAGCAGATGAGACTCAAAAACCATACTGATAGAGACATACTCTGAGAAGAGTTTTGCTACTGAAAGTGTGGTAAGATCAGGTATTAGCCAGCAGGCAGTCAGAGAGCACAGTATCCCTTAGGAATCATTTACATGGCCTCAGGGAAGTCACAATTAATGATTTCCAGGAATACTGTGTGCACCCTCCTTAGGGTAAAGGCAGACTGAAGACAAAGACAGATGTGAAACAAGTCATCTCAGGCTTTATGCAGGTAACTGGATGCCCACGATGACAGGCATATTGTAGCTGTATGCATATTTCATACAAAACAGTTGGTTGACTATAAATATGTCACTGAAAGTAAATATGTGAAGAACAAAGTGCAAGATGGAAGAAGCGAGATAAATATTGTTAGATTCGGGGGAAAAGTGCTATAAACAGTAAGCAAAGCTCTTTGATTTGCACTGTTTTCCAGCCCATAAAACCCTAATATCTGCCAGAGTTTCATTAAAAGCTTATAAACTACCCAGCATGCCTGCTGCTGCATTGCTAAGAGACATTTTCGATGTTGCAGGCTGGTCTTTTGCAATGTTACAAAGAAATCTTATGTGTGTATATCTCAGCTGTATTACTGAAAGAAGTGTGGATTGCAAGAACAGCACCTTAAACTCTAAAACTAATTAATCTTTCAGTAGCAGTAGGTTTCTCTCTGCAGAGATGTTCACAGTAATACCTCTAAACCAGAAAATACAAATACTTCAGGGAAAAAAAACCACAACAAAATAATATTTTAGGAAACAGGCATTTTGGATAGAAGACTTAAGAGAAAACTTCCATTTTGTGAATTGAGTAAACAGAGTAGAAGACATGCCTTCACAGAGGATTGAGAGTTCAAGGTCACAATCAAAAAAATATCATCATGGCTAGGCTTCGCGAACGAAGATTTGGAAGGGTTCTACCCACGCTTGCTACAGGCTCGCTGATGGCTGAAAAGGCCAATGCGAGATAGACAGGACCGGCCGC
>JAWWLV010000179.1:2128788-2144705 GCA_035041135.1 Platyrinchus mystaceus
GTGACCCCCCTCCGGCCCCTGACAGCCTCTGTGGAGAGGAATTCGGCCCGCGGCTTTGAAAGTTTGAGGACCCCTGGTTTAGAAAGAGACACACACATAATAGCTAAGTGGGGAACAGAAAGGGATGCCTTTCATGAAATCCACTTGATTTAGAACTCTCAGTATAAAAAAGACTTGTTAAGTGCACTTAGACAGCTCCTAAATGGAATCAAGAAACAGTCTTGGGGCACAGACTTAAACCAAAATAAAAGGAAGGGTATGCTGACATGCAGCACCCAAATGTTTCATGCAAGCTTGTATCTGCCCCTGACTTAAGCACGGTGTTCAGTTCATTCATACAGGAAATTTTTTTCCAACATGAAAGGATATTTGTATATTCATTGTATCAATCACACTGGAATTAGTAAGAGCACATTCACTAGTGTACAAGGGCAGGTCAAGGCCTCAAAACATTAAATGATCAAAGAGGCAAATAGTCAGAATTCTCAGTTTTTTTCTTGGTTACTTCGACGCAAAACTATTTTCCAGGAAACCTTGGAAGACATAGACAAGAATGGGGATGGTTTCGTGGATCAAGATGAGTACATTGGTAAGTGTTGGTACTTGTTTCTTATATCATCTCCAATCCATTTTTTCCATCTTCTCTCAAATTTGCAGCAGCATCAACAACCCAGGGATAAACAGTTCTGTGTCCCAGTTCAACTATTCTATGCCAACATCCAACCCAGAAAGCTTAATTTCATTTTAGGCGGATGGCAACATCACCAGGGAAAGGTTCCTCACACTTTACAGCACAAGATCCTTCTCATGTTCTCATATAACTCAGCTAAGACTTATATGAGAACAAGAGAAAAGCATCTGGAATGATATTTTTCATGAGAGGGATATTCTCTGTATAAAAAAACGTGGCCAGTCTTCGCGAACGAAGATCTGGGAAAGGTCTTTATACTAGACAATGTTAACAGCTGTTTGAAAGTGTTTAGAAATGCAGGAAGATTAGAAAGTGAATTAGTTTTTTCCCAAGTTTGAATGTTACTCAAATATGGAAAACAGCTAGGAAGCACACATTGCAAAAAGAGGAAATTCACCTTTTGTTTCCACTAGTTTTTTTCCTGGTTTAGTTAGTAAGTAAAGCCCCACACTTCTCTAATTGTGATACCACTATATTTCTTCTAGAAATAGAAGATACATTAAAAAATGAACTGTGTTAAAAGTGGGCTAAGATTTAAGGTTCTCAAAGAAGTTGTGAAATGCATGAAAGTTAGCAGTGCATTACTGCAGTGGCAGAAAGAGAACAAAATGGGAAACATCCTCAGCAGATCAGTCACAGTTAATTTACACTTAGCACTTAGACCTATGAAGACAAAACAGAAGCGGGAGTGGAGAGCAGCAGTACATGATACATTTTAGCCTTTTGAATCATTAGTCCCATACCAGAACCCACCTTCTCCACTGCACTCCTTTTGATGGGTTTCAAATCAAGAAAGTAGCACCAGGAAAGCATTAGTGCAAACTTGGATGAATCTTTCTGTTTCAAGTGGTGCTGTAAAGATCACTTCACACAGAATCAGGAACAATATACACACGTTAATTAATGGCAGGGGGTTCTGTTCCCTGTAAATTATATTTAGCCCAGAAAGTGAATGCTATTCATTTATGACTGAAATAACAGAGCAGCATAATTTCCACAGTAATTTCAGTTCATTCAGTGACATTACCTACATATAATTATAAGGTAATTGTCAACATTTGTTACCATGTGAATGCTGGTTTTTCTTGTCTTCTATAGATAGGAACATAGAATGTTCTAGTCACGATCACCCCACATTGGCAAGGATGATAAAAATCAAATTGACAGGACGTGTCAGTTGCTTCAAATAAACAATATAATTTGCACTTAAAAAAATGAAAAAAGAAAGTGAATGTGTTGTCTGAAGTTTCCTTCATGAGTTGAGAAAACTATGCTTAAATATTCTTACTTCCCTTTTTCAGACGTAATTATTTTTTAATTTTGATGAAGTGGGGGTTAAGAAACCAACAGAAAACTAAATCTCTTCTTTGATGGTTTATAAGGAAACAACAAAAAGAAGTCCAAAAATGTCAGTGTCTAGATCAAGTATTTAATGGGGAAACCTACTGAAGGTTATAGAATGATTCCTCCCTCCTTCCCCTTCTTTCCTCCTATTTTTTCTTTTACAAAATTTGTTTTAGATTTACAGAAACAGCAGAGCAAAATATCCCTTATCATGTTGAGCAAAAAGAACTAAATTCTCACTGTGCATGGGCAGGTGACAGAATATTTCAGGGACACTGTGGACAGTGTCAATAGAGAACTTCAGCCTGGTGTACACACTCACACTGCAGAGTCAGGGGAGGTTACTCCTGGCTTTGAAATCAGTGTTTATGTTTCCTGTGGATACCAGCCAGCCTCTGGCCCCGAGACCAGCCTCATGGGGTGCACTTTTCCTTAGCACATCCTTGACAACCAAGCACAAAAGGCATAGGAGAGGAGTAGTATCAAAAAGCAGGCTTTAATTCTATTTAGAAAAGTAGAAGGCTTGAGGAACAAGCAGCCCTGATGAGCAAAAAAAACGATTAGCCACAGTGACCAGAAGAACAAAGTGGACACACTACTCATCATTTGGAAGGCCTGTGATGCAAAAACCAGTTCAGTTACAAATCACTTGCTTTTAATAATCACTGCTCCTGTCCTAACTCTACTTGCACAGATAGCAGCTGCCACTGTGGCGTTGTCCTGCCGATGCTTCCTAAATATAGCACAGGACTGATGTGATCTCTGCATCCTGTGTCACAAATGGTGCTCCATCCTGAGGTACCAATCTATGACAAGTGCCCTTTGCCTGTGGTTTTTCACAGAATGCACCACTGATTCATGACTTCTCCAGCTCAATCTTTGTAGGAGGATATCTTCTGCTGGAATATGCTACAGCACTGCATGGCTAAAAGAAGACTCATCTACTAAGCTGAATGTCTCTTAAACAGACCTCTCTGAAAGCAGGATAAAAGCATGCAAGTTCCATTTAGCAATTTTTGTTTGCCTAAATATCCCCTGTGCCTTTTTTCCTTTAATCACTCTCTGCTGGCTGGAGTTTGATCTTATCCACAAAGACATCTGCTGGCAGGGACAAGATAAAATGGCTGAGTTCCTTTCTCCCCATGTGACTGAGCCTAGCACTAAAGCTTGTGATTGCTATTTAACTAAAGATCCTTAGAGAATTTTTTCATTCTGAAATTCAGTGATGATGGCCTTTGAACACATTCACCTCTCATGTTAGCCTGACCAGGAGTGCACAGTTATGAGACAAGGGTAATGTAAGAAAGGACAGAATCACCAGCAGTGAAGAAATAGGCCTGAGAGAAGATGCACACAGCTACTCTATTTACACCCCACATTTCATTTTCTGTACAAAGGGACACTGTGCAAAGAGTGAAAAGTTTGGTCTTCCTCTGAGAAACACTGTGCAAACGTCTTTAGCCTGTGCATAATTTGCAAATTAAATATGACTCTGGTGAGACCTTTATTTCCTCTCCAGCTGATATGTTTGCAAATGAAGAGGGTGGACCAGAGCCTGACTGGGTAATTACAGAGCGCGAACAGTTTGCAGATTTTCGTGACCTCAACAAGGATGGAAAGATGGACAAAGATGAGATTCAGCACTGGATTCTCCCACAGGACTATGATCATGCCCTGGCTGAAGCCAGGCACTTAGTCTATGAGTCTGATGTAGACAAGGTATGTAGCGTTCTACTGTTGTTTTTAAAGGAGTTACACAATCTGTTATGTTTTGGTTTTTTTTTTTTTTTTTTTTTTTAATATCAGCTTGCAACAATTTATTCCTGATAACTTTTCATATTAGTACACTTTAAATGGAGCTTCAGAGGCTAGAATTGATGGTGCATTAATGTTTCCATGCCAATTTCAGTTGGTAGGGTTAGATTCACAAAGTAAAAGTAGTAAAATACAGTTTGTCAGCTCCAGAAGTTCCCTTGGCTTTCATTAGATAAGAATCTATTTATCATCTTAAGCCTGGGTGTTTTAACACAGTAGAAATACTCTTTTCCTTTTAAGAGTGGTCATGACTTTTGTATGTTAATTTAGATTACAAGAGGAAAATAAAGATCTGTTTACATAGGGGGTAGCAAAATCAGTTCTATAATCAAGCACATACCTTTCACTAAAGACTGACTCAGTACATCCACTTCCTCTAGTGTGGGACACTAGAGATTTCAGATGATGATCTTCACAAGTGTAATGTGAGCAAAGTCTGAACCTGAAAAGCCAAAATACTCTCAGACAGAGAGTGTGTAAATTGCTGACATAAGCAACCATCTTCAGGAAAGTACACCAGAGGATTTTCATTCTCGCTGTCAGGAAGACAAAACCAAACCAGAGGGCAAAACTGTGTGCCAGATAACCCATGTATTGTTTGGCAGAGAGTTCATTACAAAGAACTTTCAGTTGGCAGTTTGACCCAAATGAAGCCACCGGAGTCCAGATTTCACTCACCATTGCAGCTACAAATGATTCCTGAACCTGCAGCCAGCTGCTTTGAAGAACTGTGTGTTTCCCAGGGCTCCTGCAAGTCTGTGCTGGTGTGTCTTTTGCTTAGCTTTGAAAATGTTCTTACAGAGGTTTTGTTTTCCTCCTACCAGGATCAAAAACTAACAAAAGAGGAGGTTCTTGACAACTGGAATATGTTCGTTGGAAGTCAAGCTACTAATTATGGGGAGGATCTCACAAGAAACCACGATGAACTATGATACAAATACCAACCAGTATGCTACACACCTTTTCTCCACTTTACTGAAATCACTGTGCCCATCCCTTCTTTCAGGGGGAGATGGGAAAGGGACGCTCACAACTGAATGACTTGCATTAATGTATTTTTAACATGCCAGCTTATTACCTCAGAAACTGCTTAGAAATAGCTTTTTACTCTTTTCACATGGTTAAATACAATATATAGTTACTACAGTTTTATTTTTGAAAAAATAAAAAGGTAACTTTTCTGAGTAGATTAGAGCCTGACATGGAAAAGGCACTTCTAAAAAACATAATTGCAAGGATGTTTAATAGTGAAACATTTTCTTCAAATACCCTCTCTTACCATAGTGAAATGCAGCTAGGGTTAGAAAGAAACCTAATGTTTAAACAGACTAAGGTCCTTAGTTGTCTTTCTTAATAGCATATAACAATTTAAAGTTAAGATTTTGATCCAGAGAAGAGGTTTGATACAACCTTTGTCTCCACACAGTTTTTGTCTCCCACTTTGGGTCAGAGGTGCTGCAGGAGGTATCCAGCAGCCCTCTGGTTCACACGTACAGCTGGCCCTTCTCTCTGACCCCAGTCACAGAGCAGAAGGGATGTGGAGTTCAGAGGGACAGCTGCTCATTCTCACAACAGGGTAACTTACAACTGTTTGGGGGCTGTTCGTTGTGCTGTTTCCTGGGAGGAATTATGCCACATGGAGCATAATTTACCTCACGCTTTTCGCACTTTACCCAAGCCGTGCTCTTCTTCGTGCAGTGTGAATGGCAGCAGCTCTGTGATGGAGAAAGAATGAGACATATCACCCCTCTGGGCCTTCTGCCTCCTCTGCCACATAAGAGGACAGATTTATGTGGCTAAAGTTCTGGTTTTGTATGTATATATATATGTAAGTACATGTTACTGAAGCAACTCTACAAAGACAGCTCTCCTTCCCAAAAATGGGATAAGCTTTCCACACAGGTGCTTTCTTTTTTACTGTATACTGTGAGTTGTTACATGTATATTTTTATTTACCCAAGTTAGATAAGTTTGGTTGTTTTTAAATCTACCGGTTTTAAAATAAGCACAATAAAACCAATACTTCTTTTGATACTATGAAGGTGCAATAACACTAACATGGACTAACACAGAGAGATGATGTGAAAGCACAAACCAAGCCTCTGAAGCCAGTAGTTCCCAAAGGACTGGGTCATTGGCAGCTCCTACAGCACTGGGTGGTCATCTACAAACAGCAGCTGGACATACAGCACCAACTGTTTCTTCTTCAGCTCAATTGAAAAAAAACCCAAAAGCTAGAAAGAAGTCCAATATACGTAGTTGCTATAACTAGAATTATTTCTGAACAAGAATACCTGGGAGATTAGGGCTCCACAACTGTCACTGGGAGATTCCTCGAAGATTTGGTGTACAGCATCACACACTGGTGGTCACACAGCCATCCAGAGAGGAGCTTTGAGACTCCCAGGTTGTGATACACTTCAGCAGTTCAACAAATCTGTGAAAACCAGCATGAGACAATGCAGAACTGTGACCTTTGTAAGCAGGGTCATTTTTCATAAGGTCATACAAGAACTGTGGTGGAATATTTTACATCTTCTCACTGAAGATAATAGATCTAGATACCAGAGTCTGGCAGAGATTACATATTCTTGCTAGCACTGTTATTGAGCTTTTGGTGTGCACTTCTTATGACATTGCCAGCAATGTCTCTGAAAAGTCCCTACCTCTTCCAGTAACGTACAATAGGACAAATGTCATAAGACATAAGTGAACTGTTTTTGCTTTTACAGTACCCTCAAGTTAAATAAATGCCTAAATGCAGTGTTATCTGAGAAGCAATAAAATTGTATCTTGGCACATCTGGTTTGTTTATGGCTTGGATTTGGAAAGGTTTATTGTATTCAATAATCCTAGAAATCTTCAGAACTTTTTTTTATTAAGTTCTTTCATATCAAAATTTAACATATTTTAGTAACAGATTTGCAGTACTCTCTCTTATAGTCAGATTATCTTCTGCTGTTTCAGGAAACAATACCTTAAAAGACCTCAAAAAAGGCTTGTTTCCTGCAAGTGAAACTGCAGCTCAGACTGGATACTAAGCCAGGGATTTTCACTGAGGCCCAAGGGAAGGTTGTTTGCTCACTCTTGTTGAAATTCAGTGGGAGTTGGGTGCTGAGACACTAAGCATTGTTGCCTTCAGCTAAACATGACACTTTCAAATGCACTGTGCACTGTCCCAACAAAAAAACACATCTGTGCTTTGACAAGCAATCACATTTCCTTCCACATTACTAAATGAATTTGGAGCGGAATTAGCATCACACAAGAGAGAAATCATGTTCCCATGTTTGTTCTTGATTCCTATTAATGCTTGGTACACACTAGGTATTTTCCAGTATAAAGCTATGCTTACAGGAGTAAGAATGCTGAAATCAGAGAAGGTTTTAATGCAAAACTGGAAATTTAGACCCATTGTATTTTACCGTAAAAGCTTTTTTTTTTCCCCAAAAGAATGATACTCAGGTAGTGTATATCCAGCTATGAAAAAACATGCCAAATAGAATGAGGTTTAGAATAATCAAGTTATCTATCAATAATGAGTAATGGGGTCATATTAAGATTAGGAGTTTTTTTAATAAAGCAGAATGTGGAAACATTTTTTTTGAGAACATAAATGTCCCTGATATGATTTTGTTCTACAGGCTCCCCTCTTTCTGCAGTTCTTCATAGTGTTTCTCTCACCAACACACAGTAATGGCACAGTACATTCCATGCACTGAATTTTCCTTTCAAGCTCAATGCACTATGGAAGAGTAACTCCAAAAGAGACTAGAGCTTCTGGGTTTAAATTTAACACTATTTAAGGAAAGCAAACCTTTGCTAGGGGATATAACTGTTAACATTGTGATTTTTCAAGCCTAAGGTTTCTAATGGGGTTTGACTGTTCCAGAGATAACATTTTTTTTCCTAGGTAACATATTTCAACTCATATTATGAGCAAATGTTACAAAATTTTAGTGTAATGTGAAATACTGTAATGTCAGATAGCATTATTTATCTGCTTAATATGACTAAAACCATTAATTGCTGGGAGCCATACTTCATCCCAGCAACATGAAAATCCATTTTGTGCCTATCTTGTCAGTTATTGCCGATTTTCTTAATGAATTGTGACGTAGTAAAATCCTATTGGGAAGCATGTTTATATATTTCCAACTGCAGGTTCTGTATGGTAACTCCTATTACATATATCCTCCATTAAACTCAATGTTTTCATTATGCCTATGCCACAATTTATCAAAGGTGCATTTTTCTTACTTGGGTATCTGGAATAGCCATTATTATTGCACATGCAGTTTTAATTATTAGAGTTTATGAAATGAGCTAAGTGGCTGATGTTCATCGTCCTATAATTCCACATAAAGATTCAATCAGGTTGAATCTGTCTCCTGTTCCAATCAAAGTACTGTTCATAACTCCCTGAGGAGAGGAGAGGAGATCACAGCCCACCCCAATCTCGTTACGCTTACACAAGTTATTTTATAATAGTTGCATAATGCTTTGCTATTTGCAGTGCAGAAGTTGATCTTGATGCCAGTGAAGTTTACATAGAACTAGTTTTAAGGAGAATAAGAACTAGTCTAAGGCCTTAGGCTTGCCCAAAGGCAGGCAGAACAATGGGGTGGTGGGACTGGAGGTCAGAAACAGCCTTACAACCATCAGATCCGGATCTCCTTACTACTACTACTGAGCACTAACATTTAGGAATTTAGAGTGGTTCATACTCTTGTGAGATAGTTAGGGCATAAGTCTAGTCCAGGGAAGGCAGTGTCTAATGTTCTACTGGTCTGGTCAAGGAACCTTAGGCATTTTATTGAGTGACAGTGGTGTCACTTTTAGACAGCAAGTTACCATTAGCAGATGAAATTAGTTTTACAGGGTGACAGAAGGATCCATGGAAAAAATTTCAAAGGCAAAAATTTTGCCAAACCTGACTCAGCTTGTAGTCCAAACACTTGGAAGCATCCACCACTACTAAACAGTGCCCTTCTCTTTTCATCACTCCAATTTAGTGTTTGCTGTATTCCATTTTATAAGTCCAGCAAGGAGCATACTAACCATTGCTAATTACAAAGGAAGAATTTAGGGTTATTTTCCACTGAAGGTTGAGGCTGATGTCCCTCAAACTTAAGTGCTATGTAGATTATTCCAAACATTATGTGTTTCAAAGCAACCTCAGAAGAACAAGTTTTCCAGAACCAGCTTTCCCAGAGTGTACAAGGGGCACACATTTGTACGTGACGCAACAGGCAATTTCCCACCTGCATTCTGTCCCTCCACAGGATAAAGTAAAATATCTCCAACAGATGGGAGCATCCCTTCACTGTGCCAGTGACAAGAATACAATTATCCTGTGTACACATTACAATTCCTGTTGATAATAAAGGAATATCCATTCTCAGCACAAGTGTTGGCTCTGGAGCTCAGTTACATATACAGCATGTTAGTCATTTTCCTTGTGGAAGAATTTATTTCATAGTCATAAAGGGTCCAAATATGATCTGGTTGGCTAGCTTTGGAAGTTTTAGTATTTTTAAGTTGGCCTCACATTTGCAAAGTTGACCACAGTTGTGGTCTCAAACCACCACATACCTGAAACTCCAGGACAGCTGTATAAAACAAGTCAAGGCATGATCCTGAATCTGAGTAGTAATTAAGGATGACACATACATTAGAAATGACAATGTTTCATCATATCAACCAGAATTTAGATACGCATCAAGACACTTTCACAGTTAACTAGGAAATATTTCCTTTATATGGGAATAGCCTGACAGCTTTTAAAAAGGACCAATGGGGGTAAAAAAACTCAATGAAAAATTGGTATAGCTTTTGAAGACATACCCTGAAGTCCTCGGGGAGGACTCAATGAGTTGATAAACCCACAGCACCTGCCACAGTCTCAAACAGTTCCAGTACAGCACTGCCCAAGAAACAGCCGTCACTGGAGATGCTGCACTTGCACCTGACAGACTGAGGTGGTTTTGGTAAAAATAAAGTTACTCAATAGGCTGCTCCAGCACGCTCTACCTTCTCCCACCCAAGGCCGCTGTTGGATTCTGAGGAAGTTTGATGGGTGCATGATCAACGCTGTGTGGGTGACCATGAATCCCACCACTATGATTCAAGGTAACAATTTGGTGTCGAGGGCTAGAAAGGGGAAAAAAAATAATCATTATTCTAATTGTTAATTATTGAACTCCCAAGAGCATGCTGTTCTCAGGACTTCTCAGGACATACATTGATAAGAGGAGTGAATTTAATGTTTCAGGAAGACCAAAAAAAAAAAAAAAAAAATAAAAAGGAGGGTGCTTTTATCATCAGGTTGTCTGTAAGATAATACAAAAAATAACATTGACTAGATTTACATATTAGATTCATCCCCCCAGATTATTCCCAATGCCCCCAACCCCAACTGAAGTTCTGCTGACGTTGCACTCAGCTGCATCTCACAGGGCCTTGGTTGCTGGGACACAGAAAAGAAAGGAATGCTAGTGGAGAACTCATCAAATGAGAAGTGCAAAAGAATTCAGAGAGATAAAACTTCCTGAAACCTTTAGATGGTAACATGTAGATGAAACATTTTTAAATCGTAGGTGAATTCACAGGCAAATTCCACAGGCAGCAGGAATGAAGGGGAAAGAGTGGGTAGAGAGCTATCCTAGAATCTAACAAAACCAAAAGCTTCTCTTCATTCCTGCTCTTAATTTAGAACATTTTGTATTTATTCCTTTGCCTGTCTTCTTTATTTGTCTTAAAGTTTTAAATTCAGTGAACAGTCCAAATGTAACATTTCCATAACCTTCCCAAATTGCTGATAACTTTAAAATGTTTTGTGTCAAAGACATGAAATTTTCACAGCTATTACATCTGCTCCAAGCTGCATACAGCAAAGTATAGTTAAACAAAACAAAACAACAAAAAAACCTCACAAATGCAAGGGACAAAAGAAGTATGGTTCCATTATTCCATTTATATTCATAAACATAAATATATCTAACCTGGAACAGACATATTTAGGGTTATACTGAGTTGGGAGTATTTAGTTTACTACAAAATAATTTAAAAGTGAACTCTAGACAAGAAGAATATTTGTATACATGTAGGCTAGAGAGTACTGTTTTCACTGAGACAATAAATGCAGTAATTTATACTTGAGTTTAGTCAAACTGTTTCCTACATGGGTCTTTCATCAGTATAGTTGCATTACCATTAGAATATATACCTTCTTGAGCTAACAGTCAAACCCCAGGACTTTATTCCAAGGCTGCCTACTCAGTTTTTTAATAAAAATGTCTATATTAGATCAGCTCTACAATTGCTATGTGTTCTGGGTGCAGAGTTTGTAAACTTCCAATCATCACAAAACCCCTTTGAAATTATTTCTGTACAAAAAAAGACCTTTCAAAAGCCTTGTAATCCACTAGCATTAGGCTTACAGAACAGTTATGTAGACATCTGAATGGATGTAATAATTTATTTTTCCTCTTTTTGCAAGGAAATCTATTTTTTGAATTTGTTACCCCAAAGCTTGTAAAAAGTAAGATTGTGACAAGAGGTTAAAATGGGTTCTCTGGATAAGGAACTCAGGGATAAAGCAAGTTTTCCCCTAAATCAGACTGTGTTCATGGTCCAGCTTTGCATTGTTTTCAGAGAATTTTCTAGGCAGGTAACTGTGATGTAAATAAACATCAGTTTAATAGTGGGAACCTGGCTCCAAATCGCAGTCAACAGAGGCAAGTAGTGCCCCTTCAACTGTGGCTTCAGAAGGTATAATTATGGGTGCATAAAGCAGACAGTGCAAATATCCTCTTTACATTTCTGCCTCCCTTCATAACACACACAAACACAGCTGAAATAAAAGAGGCAAGATGAAGAGCAATGAGAAATGACATGAAATACTGCCTTTAAAATCTACTTTATTCAACTGGAAACAAAACATTTTAAAAGGTGATAATGTTCTAAAAGCTATTTAACTCACCAGCCAAATCAAACTGACCAAAATCTAATTTATTCCTTGTCTTGTTTAGCAGTTGCTTAAAAGATCAATACAGTTGTCTCTGTAGATCGGCATGAAATATTAACCAGTCTGAGTGTTCTGAAGCTTTTTACAACATATTCAGCCTCATTAAACATTAAGCAACCTTGAAATATAAATATAAAATAACTATCAGCTTCCTATCCTTCAGACACAGAACAAAGGTAACTCAAATGTGGGAAGCAGGAGGAAAAAAATATTAAATGAACTGGGAATTCACAGAGAAGTTAACTTGGGAAAGCTGTCAGTATAAATTGGCTCAGATACACTTTACCAGAAGGAAAGAAAATATTGCAATATCAGAAGAATATCTATCTGCTAAGGAACAAAACAGTAGTGTGACATTTATAACATGAAAAAATTAATAAAAATAAGCCTCTGACCACAAATATACTAATCTTGGGCCCAGTCCTCATTTATGCCACAGCTCCTTTCACCCCTCATATTTGCTATGAAACTCCCTCCCCAGGTTCAGCAAGAATGAAGCCCTCTCCTCTTTTCCCTGCCTTTCATTGCTGCCTGGTATGTTAAAAATATCTGGGCAATACAGCAGAAAGGAGTTTCAGGTTCACTAAAGGGAAATGTCAGCTTTGCAAATCACTGAAAGTAACCGGACATAAACTGTCAAAATAAGTCAGCGAGACAGCGCGGTTATTGTCAGTACGTAACTCAAGCCTGCAATCCGAGATGTGGCTAAAGGTTATAGACAATATAGCATGACAGTTCCACTGCCATGTGCAGAGCAACTAATTTAGCTAAAAATGCTGTATAATTTTAATACATGCAGTATGTTTAATACCTTTTTCTCCCATTTAGCTGCCTGCTTTGTTATTACTGCATAGTGATAGTGAAGAATAAAATTCAGCCTCTCACACTGTCACTGCTGAGTCTGCCAGGGTTTACAGATAAGCTTTTCATGTAGCTTTCTTACTGCTGCTACTTGTCTAATACTGGTATCAGCCCAGACATAGCAGTGTTACAGTTCATTACAGCCGCCTTCTCTCAGCTTGGCAAGGTGGTAACAGCAAGAAGCGGAACTGCGTGGGATTCATTCCCCTGCAGAGAAAGGAGATTTTGCAAACACTTTATGGAGCTATTAAGTTGGAACTTGCAAACTCTCTCATACAACGTGATGGTAGGAATGCCATCAATCAGTCATCGCAGAAACCATAAGGAGTTGAGAATGAAACCAAGAAACTAATTTGGTACACCTAGAGGCAAAAAGAAAAGAAATAAATTTGATATAGATATTTTTGAATTTTTGCAACATAAGCAAGATAGCAGTGGGCTCACATAAAGAATAAGTGTATCAGACACATTAAGAAGTGATATTCAAATAGCATTTGACATTGGGCTATTTTTGCTGCATTCTCAGAATAGAACTGAAAAGATACTTTTTCATTCCACTGCATTACACCATATTTTTGTACTTTCCCTACCTGTGCGTTACACTGTTAACAAGCATTGATTAAAACAGCATCAAATCAAACATTTTACACCTCCTTGCATGCTACATTTTCAGATGTGTTTTGTATAAGGGGTTAGGGTATCTCCAAATATGCATTTTAAAATTTAATTTAAAATTACACTTAATGAGAAAAGATTATACCCACTGTGAGCAAAGCCCTACACTTTGCAGTTGAGTCAAAGGGGCAAATCATGGCCTAAACCACGACACAGGCTTGCGGAGCCCAAGTGGAACCCTTACCCTCGGCAGTTCTGCGCCGTCCCACCCCGCTCCTGGTCAAACTTGGAACAATCTCAGATAAAAGCCAGCCCTGCATTACCAGAACCACGCTCATCCCTTCCCTGTCATGACTTTTTTTGCTGTTTGGTGGTTTTGGTGTTTTTTTTTTTTTTCTTCAAGGTGACTTGTGGAGCCTCCTCAGCCGCACTCAGCAGTTACACAAGGAGTCGCTCACATTTTTCACAGCCGGAAAGGAGCAGAGTGAACCCGTAACAAGGCACATGGACAAAGCTGCATGACGCAGACAGGAATGCCCAAAATTCACACAGCAACTTAAGCAGCAGTGTGGTGCCTTGCTTGCCTCTTTAATCTGAGTGCTTTGCCTAAATTGCAGGTCCTGCGGGTTGTTTGGGAGGAAAGGTGATTTGACAGTAGCGTCAAGCATTTCTCTGATACCACAGTACAACACAGGGGAATCGAGCAAGACAGTTTTCTTGCTGAGATTGTCACAACTCTTTTATCCAAAAATCCTCTTTTCTTAAGGATGTGCTCATTCATGTGTCATCCTTGTATCTCACAGAGCTTCTGGCGTATAGGAAACAAGCCAAACACTGGAGTTAGAAGGTCACCTAAGTGTTATGAAATTGGCATTGAGGCTTAGGGTAGAACAAGCAGGCACAAAGATGGGGATATATAGGCAGCAAGAGTACTGCAAAGGGAGAGGAATTTTCACTGTCCAACTGCTCTCCAATCAAACCTGGAAATCAAGACTTTGCAGAGATGAAATCTGTTTCATTTTTTGCATTCTGCTCCCCTTGAAAATCTGAACAACACAAAAAAAGAAAAAAAGAATGCCAGATTTAACTGTAAGTATCTTCTCAGGCAAGGTGTAATGGTTTGCTTTGATCCAGGTGCACTTGCACATCTCTTAAACATCCATCCAAACCCACTTTCTGGAATGCAACCTTTGAAGTCTTGCATGTTCTTTTCATACAAGACATCTGTCCATCCACACAGCAAAAACTTTTAACGGGGCAGTCCCTTGTCACTCATAACTTCACTACTACAATATTTTTTTCCTGTATGTGCAGCTCCAAGCGCCACTGCAAAGCAGAGGAAACATTCCAGTCCCTCCAGTCCATCAAACTCCAAGAGACTCATCTTCACTTTCAAAACCCTTCACAGACTACAGTCCACACTATCACTGATTTCTCGCCCACTGCTGAAAGATTTATTCCTCTCATTCACCTACAATGAAGTTAATTTGTTAAAGGCCAAAAATTGTGTGTATGCTCATGTGCTGTTCCTCATATTTTAAGAGGGTTTTCTAAATTTCTAATTAGCTCCCAATGCTCTCCTTAACTATGTCTCCTAAAATTATAACTGACAACAAGCACATTATTATTTTTTCTGTGTCATCAGGACAAAACAGAGAGGAAGAAATGAAGCTCTAATAGGCCAATAGACTTTTCAGAGAGTGGGGATGAAGAAACTTCTGAGGACTTCCACTAGTCCCATCAAACTCAGTCTGTGCACTCCTTTTGCTTCCATCCCTGTGCTTTCCCTTTTTATTGTGCTGTAAATTCTTCATCAGTCTCTTTTGGTTCAGCACTGCTACAGTGGTTAAGACAGTGAAATTGTGCCTCTTGAGTTGGATTTCTAAAAATTACAGTAATACAAGTAATAAAGCAACCACAGTTTTAACTTTATTTGACTAAAATCCATACCTCAAGACCACCAAACCATGAAGAAATAGCTCACAAGGGAGAGAGAAAATAATCACACAGGTCAGAAAGGCACGCCACAAATGCATCAACCCTCAGCTCCTATTAATTGGTGTGGCTCTAAAAATTTAACCTTCTCTCGCTCTTTCAATGTACTTATGCTCATTTACATCCACAGACACTATTTAAAATACATTTTAAATAGATTTGTCTGTAAACAATCCCCCTAGAAAAAAAAAAAAAGGAACACTGAATGAAGCATTTCTGCACAGGTTTTTTTGCTGCTGTAGAGGACAAATAATGGATGTGCAGCAGCACATGAAAGACAGATGAGGAAGCAAATTATTCAGCTGTTTGGATTAAAACAGAATAAAAATGTTAACATATTTGCAAATTTCTTTCACTGAAAACTCTCCTTACAACAGGTCACTGAAAAGATAACTTTCTGGAGCAGACCTTTGAATAGAATTAAACTTTTCCTTTATGAGTTAAATGACTATTAGACATATATATAATTGGACACAAGCACACATAGAACACTGTTGGGAGTGACCCAGAGCCTGATGTGGGGCTAGAGGAATGGATGTCAGGTCACTCCACCACACCACCTAAGAT
>JAWWLV010000179.1:2145346-2167298 GCA_035041135.1 Platyrinchus mystaceus
CCTAAGCGTGCAGGGCCACTCCTGCCAGCATACAGCCCGGCTGTATTGCACCTACATACCAAGCCGATAGCCCAGTGACAACCTCGCTCAGCTTGCAAGGACCCGCGGTCGCGGTTTGGCCCCCGAACCCCAAGCCGCAGTAGAACACAGATGAACTACCAGCAGTACTTGATCACTTATTTTCTTAAAATGTCTTCAGTAAGTTTGTTTTCAGAAGGCATCATGATAGATTTGCAAACAGGCTGGAAAAACACTAATTAGAACTACCTATTGTTGAGAAATGTTAATGTGGAATGGAAGGCATTTAAAGAACAGCATAACAGAGTTTAAAATATAAGTTCATTCCAGTAAATCAGTGTCAAAATGACAACAGAAGCCAACGTGGCTCAAGACAGATATATGGAACAATATGTAAGAAAAACAAAAAAAGCTTTTGAACCCATCCATAAAATATCACAAGTGAAAGATTTGATTAAGTATTAAAAGAAAAAGGCTAAACCAAGTGAAACAAAACCAAAAGTGAATCATAAAGTCAAAATATCTCAGTATGAAAAAAAACCAGTTTTTCCTGGTTTGGGTGGGTTTTTTAAAAAAATCAGGTCACACCCAAGAATTAAGAACTCACTTTCCAGAATGAAAACGAAAAGGATCAAACTAAAATGCAACAACTACTTGGAATATTTAAAGAATTAATTTGCAACTATTCCAAGATATAACTGTATCTGATACAACATACCTGAATACAGCACATTACCTCTGGTTGATATGATGGCAGACAGCACAGACCATGCCAGCCCTTCACAATGATGCTTTACAGCAGGTTTCTGGGGCAAAGTGGCTTTCTCAGTCCTATCTGGCTCCTCATCCTGTCATAATGATCAAAACTGGAAAGGTGAAGTTTTTAGTGGTAACTGACCTCTGCTGAATTGAAAGGCCATTGAGTTTTGCATACTTGTTCTAAATCAAAATAAACTTCTAAGAGAAACAGTTTAAAATTACCATCATACTGGGTGTTCTGTAGATCTTCATCTTTCCTGCAAGGCTTCCCAAAACTTTGACTTCACCCATAAACCAGAGCTGTACCCTAAAAGACTTCACTGCTACATTTGAGCTTTCCAGCTTTGATTAGACAACTCAGCTCAGGATGAAAGCACCACATTGGCATATCCTGACATAACCAGTCAAAAGAATTTGCTGCTTGATCCACCGCTAATGTGCCCTGTGCCAACTTTTTCCTGGTACAACACATTTTCCCTTTCAGCTCAATGGCAGCCCATGCAAGGGAGAAATGCAGTGACTTACATCCCTTTCTTCTCTTGCAAAAGGGTGCACAGCTACTATAGCTGAGCCCTAAGGAAGCCCACAGACTATGCACAAGATATCCAAGAGGGCAATAAAAGTGGATACAGAAATTGAGAGAAGTCTTCACTGACACTTTACAAGCTCATGTAGTTCAGAAGAGATCCCAGAAGACAAGAGACCATCATAATGCCATTAGTTAAGGGAAAGCCTAGGGAAACTGCAAACGTGTGTAGGGAAAGCTTAAAAATCATTTTAGAAAGCCAAGTGAGGGAAACACTTTAAACAAGCACACTAGTGGTTCAATTAAGGGTTTCAGAGATGCCTGTAGGAGGAAATCTCAAAGGATATCAATACTAGCATAGACAAAGGGAGGCAATGGGAACCTGACGTGGAGATGTTCAGAACCATTTCCCCAAGTTTCATATTGGAAACCAAAAGCATTAAAATATTTAGAACAGCAAATGTATTCCAGAAACGTGGACAAAGTGCATTCAATAAGCTATTCAATCATATATCAGCACAAACAGGGGGGTAGGAGCTATAATGTTACAAACAGAAACAGCACTGAAAAGCAAACCAAAGGAAGCCTTGATTAATAACATGGGCTGAGAGGAGAACAGATAATTTAATTTTCAACAAAATAGTTTGGACCTTTGTTAAAGAGAAGATTGAAGTCCTTTTAGGAAGAACACTCTGCTAGCTGATCTATCAAAGAATCCAGAATGAAGGCAAAAAGGCAGAGAAAAAAGTCATAAGCAAATTTGTTTTAAATTATTAATGAAGAATTACACTTGCACTGACCAGGTGCTTTCCAAGACAAAGAATACAAGTCACTGCAAATAATATGATGCAATTAGTATATTTTTTACACAAAAATAATTTCTTTTAGCAATGATGGCAGGGTTTGTTTTTTTTTTTTTGTGGAGAGGTAGGGGGAGAGGTGCGGTGCTGGTGGTGAAGGTGATGTTGGAATTTAACACTAAACCAGGGTACAGAATTAAAAGATCAGCAGACTTAATTGTGTTGTCCTTTCCTTTCCAAAATAGGGTTACATTTCCCCTAGAGGCACAACCTGTACACAGGTATTTTCCACCCACTGATTAGCGTGCTTTTTACAGCCCCAACCTGAGCCAACTTATTCAGCAGAGAAATCTAAGAGCTTCCTTCTGCAGCTCCACTGGCACGAACTACTGTGCCACATACTCCCACATCCACTCTCCATGATCACAGCTCTATGGCCTTCATTTAAAATTAGGTCTGCATTTGCTATTGCCTTGTTCATAGGGAATGGGAGGTTTTCACTGTACCTACAATCCTTTAGCTCCAGCCATGGCCTCATGCTTTTAGATTGGAGGAATCCAGCTTGATTTCCCATGTGTTGAACAAATATCAGAGGTCACACAAAGAAAAAATATATGACCCTATAAAGAGCATAAAACCTGGGGAGAAGGGAGGGAAAATAAACAACAGCTAATACCACCATAGAGAGTAAATCAAAACAAGCTATTTAATGGGGTTTGAAATTGATGACTGCAAAAACTAACTTTACCCTGGATCAAACAAACTGAAATAAATATTTAAAGGTGTTTTCTCAAAACAGTAAACCCAAAGATTGGCCTCTAAATAAGGTGATGACACTCCAAAACAGCTAAAAATTCACTAAGATCAGCATAGTTTGACTGATTTGCAACCACAGAAGAACAATACAGCACAAAACAATCCCCACACCTTTTCTCCTCTGCCTCTTCATTTTGGAGTGATGTTCATCAATGGAGCCCATCAGATTGCGTCGTGTTGGTAGAGGCAGGAGGGACGAGGAGCAGCAGAGGATGGAGCTGCATATGGCCCTGGCTGGGATGGTTATCCAGCACTCTCCTCAGTCTTTGGCAGTGACTACAGCCTGCAAAATAATGGCCTCAGCAGCTCCTCAGGCCGCTCGCTGTTATAATCTGTATAATAAGTATTAGTTTAGCTTTTCGTATGGAAAGTTAATCCCCTAATAACATTTCAAATTACTGAACGGTGTTTGGAAAAAAAAAAATTACAGCTACCATTCAGAAACCTGTGCTGCAATCAGCCACACAAGATATACAGCGTTCTGTAATTAGTGCACACCTTTCAGACTTGGCTAATTACCTATTATGAATTAAAAATGTTTCCCCCTCCCTTGCCACTATACTTGAGAGCAAAAAAAGAAAAAAAAAAGAATAAAAGATAAGCTTTATACTTCTAAGGTAGCTAAAATTCAGTAAGATAGTGCCTCTGATGTGGTTATTTCCAGGTGAACATCAGGTTATTCAACCTAGGTGAATTTAATGAACCTGGACAGGTCGTGCAATGAATTTTCCTATAAATCACTTATAATTGCAAACATAAAAATTAAAAGTCAGTCTGAAGAGAGAGATAACACAGTATAAATGATGGAAAGCAGCAATCTACAGATAGTGATGCTGCTGCTTTAATTGAGGCCATTCTGATGAAAAGCTTCTGAACCCACAGGGACAGCATTAGGATGAAGAGCCTACGGTCTCTAACCTACAAGAGCTTTTAAATGACTATAAGTGATTAACAAACATGTTTTCAATATGATGACACAAAAACTTCAGTTTTTCCTCCCTAATACAACGTTCTTCTACATGTCTCAGAAAGACCAAGCTCAACCTGGCTTTCCACACCCCCTCCACAGTATCTGCTACCAGCTGGATTTTACCCCTGTGCTGAGCCATGGATTAAGAGATTTGCTTGCACACTAAGATTCCCAATCAGCATTTTGAATGATGCAGAGCATTTCAAGTTCTAAATTTCCTGGGTTGAGTCCACCTTTTTTATATATCTGAGTGACAATCAGCTCAACAATGCCATGACCTGGTCATAAAGGCAGCTGGAACAACCTGGGTCAGTGGGAGACTTGTTCCCCATGTTGACAGCAGTGCTGAAGTCTCCAGTTCAGTTAAGGAAGAGTGTCCTCTCCTGTGACACAGACTGAGAGCCCACCAGCCCTGCCTGCCCTTCCCATTCTTTCCAACACAAATGCCTATCTGATTTTTAGGTGTAAAAACATGAGAGGTGTCACAATACCTCCATCCCTTCCCTGCAGCTCCTCAGTTGTCCTGGGAGGCGTCACTGCTCAACCCACGCAGGGCAAGTATGACAAACAACAAAAGGACAACCGGCTCCAGACCAGTCACAAGGGCACTGATATTACTTAGAGTAGCAACTGGAAAATACAGTTGTTCCCTTCACACTGGAAAAGGAGGGTGAAGGGTGGTGTTCTCCTCCCCTTACCTGCCAAGAGCCTGAAGAAAAGGCTACACATGCAGCAAGAGGAGTTCACATGTCCTCTGGCCTGGTCTAAATATGTTTCATCCCCTTCTAGAGGGAAACCCAGACATATTTCATGGATATCATCTAATGAAGAAATCCTGCGCTTTTGAAAATAATTCTGTATTTATCACCTCTTCAGAGTTTTTGAAAGGTCTCAATCCCATTTATTTTAGACCAAAGCTTTTAGGAATATTAGCTGTGTCAAAAGGGAACACTGAAAGCCATACTGCAGACTTTCAGAATTAGACATCACTTGTAGGAGCCAAACTCATCTTCTTTGTCCTGTACGAAATTTGGAGCCAAGATTAAACCCAAGCTTTCTCTGGTCATAATTTAGATAAGACTGAACATTTCAAACATTATCCATTTTTATCAGATTTTGGCTCCAGATGAAAGAAACCTTGCAGGTACAATCATACAGCCAAATGACTAACTGCCACCCCTTGTGCCTGTTAATTATTTCTGGCCACAGCATTCTGTGCATAATGGAGCATGGACACAATATGATGGCTTCTTTTTTCTTTTTTTTTCCCCCCTCACCTCTTTTTTTTTTTTTTTTTAATTTGGCTTCTAGATCAACATTTTGAGAAGTCAACACTTGCTTTGCTGAAAGTAAAGGGATAATCAGTCTGGAACACCTTGGGTACTCAGTATTTGCAGCTCCCAATGACTTTTAGCTAGAAATAGGAGAGCAACCATAATTACAAATTCAGGCCCAAACTGCTTCAAAATTAATCACTTCAAAAATCCAGAAGCCATTAAACAAATATAGACATGATATTGGGAGCAGGGAGAGTGAGGGAAGGAGTTTCATCCCTGCAAAAAAAACCCCCACACAAACTCCTTGTCTCAAGCCGTTATATTTTATTTTATTTTTAACTTCTTCCTACTTGTCATGGGACAGAGGTATTGAAATCTTTCTATGGTATCACATTAATATAAAATCATCCTGCTTTTTTTCTCCTGTGATAGTGTAGTCACGTTAGCACATTTCATTGTAAGTTAGTAAAAACGAATGTTAATATGACCTGATACTAATCCACCATGACAGAAAATTCCTAATACGATAAAACTTTCATATCATATTAGTAGAAAAAAGTCAGTTCCTGCCTGTTCCAGGTCACTTTCAATGTTGCCTTTGAGCATAAAGTAATGACAAGCATTTGTCTATCTGCAAAATGGGTCCCTAGCACTGTTCAATGGAAAAATGAAATTATATTCAAATGTGCCTTTTTTTTTTCTCTGTGTGACTCAGCCTATTGAAGGAGAGTCCTCAGATATATAATCTATATTACCCTTCAGTTCTAGGCTTTATTCTGAGATGCTCAGAATGGCTCTTGTAATGAAGAGTAACCTCTTTTTAAATGGTTGTTTCTTGATATTGAAATTATAACAGGTACAAAAGTAAATATTCAGTCCAACAGGGCTCCTCTCCTCATTTTCATGACCAGTCTTTGGCAGGAAACAGTCAACCATGGTCGTGAGTCCCTCAGAGCCAGGTAAACAAACACCTCTTTTTTTTCCCTGCAAGAAGTTAATGGAGGTCTGGATGAAGCAGAGCCAACTCACAGCTGGTTCCAGAGCAGCTTTCATTGGGGCAGCTCATGGAGGCTTTGCAGGCCAGCCACCCTACCAGCCACACTGCCTACTTTGACCATCACCATCAGTTCTTCAAGTTGTCTGCATTACACTGTATCACAAAAGCTTAAAGTCTGATCCCATGGATTTGTCATCTCCAGGATACCTCAGCTTCTTTGGACCAGGATTTGATGAGCAATCATCCTTTCTGTAATGCCAAAGTTGTAAACCTAATCTAAAATATCTAAATAGGATGATAAGTGTCATCTAAATAAGATGATTGGTATCATCTAAATAAGATATCACATGTGAATAATGAAGTGCTTCTCAGGACTTGGGCATTTCCCAGAAACTGATAAAAGATTTGAAAGAAACACCACCAACTTACTGCAAAGCTTTGCAAAATCTCTGGTCAAGCTGAGTCTAAACGATAATTAAATCCACTTGTTTGTCCCAAGTGAGGAACATTTGGGTCACTCTGTCATGTGGCATAAACTAGAGGAGTTCAATTTAAACCCAGACCTCTATACCAATTTCCAATAAACTAAGGTCTGGTTTTCTTGATGTAGTCACTTTTTCATTGCACTCTCATTACCCTGGACTGTAAAAACAACTGTAAGACCAGGTAATCCTAGAAGCTGCAAATACCGAGCTTCCTTGCATAGGTTGCACAATTCACAAGTTAGTGTTACAGATAGTTTAATTTTTTAACACAAAAAATTTAATTTTATGAACTGAAATACATTCAAAAAACAATCTACACATTTAACTTTTCCTCCAGAAAACAAGAGGGACAAAGGGTTCAATTTAAACTGCAGTAGAACAGTGCTGAGGACAGGTCACACAATGGATCAGCTCAGTCTACAGAATATCTCACAAGTTAAACAGTGTAATACCTACTTCAGTTTGTTCTTCAATTCTGATTGAAGCCTCAAAACTTTTGAGTAACTTCACTGCTGTACCTTAAGAAGAAAAAAGAGAGATTAAAAAAAAAAAAGAAAGTGGTTCTGGTGGGGAGCAGCCAGGTTACTAAAACAACAAAAAAATAAAATAAAAGAGGAATTTTCAGTTATTTATTGTGTGTTGAAACATTACAAGTGCAAAATGTAATTACCTTAATGCTATTTTTGATATCATATCAGCAAATTACACTGAGTCCCCTACTGTGACACTTATATCAGGGTAAGAATTATCCTGTTGTGAGTGTCGATCCCAGGGGAAAATGAGGCAGCATAAATGGCTGTGATTCTGGAGCAATTAGCTCCTCCAAGGCTGCAGATACTCTTATTTAAAACATACTTATGGAATGTTTAACCTGTAAACATCTTGAACATTTACCTCCTATTTGTTTTTTCAGTAATTAAGCCTCCAGGGGATCCCCCTATGTAACAGGCATTTCTTCCCTATTTTGCCACCCCTTTTTCATTTTAATCATGAGAAAATCCCTTTCTGCTATTAAGATACGCACCGTGAAATTCGGAATTGTTTGTAATAACCATGTCTTTCCATTAGTACTAATACCCTAATGCCACAGGACAACCTTGTAATGTGCTGAAGGATTATGTAACTTCACGTCGAGCAAAAAGAAATTACAAGTTTCCATCACCTTTGGGAGTCAGTTTTTAGAGTTCTTTCAGAATTATTGAGGGCAGAAAGAAATATTGATCACTGCAACTAATTAGATCTTAGGCATTTACTCTGTGCTCAGAGACATTGACCTGAAAGAGCCAAAAGTGGAGACAACTGCATTAGGCAAAGGCTACCTTAACACGTGAGGATAAAAGGTACAGGATACAAAACAGTTCTGCAATGGGCATCAAAAGCATATGCAGCTCTTCAGGGAAATTTTATACACAAAGCAAGAGGACAAGGTTATAATATTCATACTTTTCAGCATCAATTTTTTTCAACATCTTAAATTTTGAAGTTTATAAGTTTATGTGCTGCAATCAAAAATTTGGATGAACGTAGACCTTGTAGCTTTCTGTTAATCAATACAGGTAAGAGACACCAACCTTATAACTGCAAGTAAAAACACATACAGAAGTACACTTTATAGTCAAAACCATTTTCACCTCCAAGCACAAAAGGGAAGATGAACACGTTCTCAAAAGAACCAAAAATCTCTCTTTAAAGTATAGACAATAACTTTTTATAACATTATTTATAGACAGAATATAACTGCATAAAAACATCAACTTATAAGTAGGTACTTGAAAAAAAAAATTATCTTTATCCTTGTAAAAGAAAAAAATCTATTTAATGACTTACAAAACATCAGTTCAACATCTCCAAACTTCTGATATAGTACAATTCTGCTAACAGCCATTCTTTTAAACTAAACAAAATTACAGCTGCTACGACACTTGCATCGTTTTAATGCATCACTGAAGCAAACTGAAAGCTTTGGTAAATGTGGAAATTATTGATTTGTTAAATGCTTTACATGACACATACAAGACTCACAATATTACCCACATACATGCTAAGATATTTTACCACCTCTAACCACAATTTCCTTCCTTCACTTACAGTTGCCAAACTTTTCTCCTGTTTAGTAACTACTGTTTTTTTCTTGAATAATTAACTCCTCGGCAAATGTTAAGCTCCGTTTGAAAACAGCAACAAAAGGCTTTTCTTTACAGTAGTTAAAAAGCCTTGAAATACACTGGCAAATGCAACAAGCTCTGTTCCACCTGTTGGGAATTTTAAATCCAGGCTTTGGGCTGTTGTTTTAAACTGCCTTTGTGTGACTACAGCTGCTACAGAGCTCCGTGCTGCCTGTGTGAAGCACACCATGGAAGGACAATGCTGCCTTGCAAGATAAAAGTAAATACTGTACACACACACAAAACTAATTTTTTTTTTCCTTCTGGTGGGACAAAGGTGTTGTTAAAAGCAAAAGTATCTGAAAACAGGGAAAATACAAAACAATGTACAATTTTGACATCTGTTGAAACACTTCTGCATTCGTTCTCACACTTGCTAAAGGCACCAAACCCTCATGGGTCCTGTATAATACAATAAGAGTCATGAAGCATAACAGATTTTTCTCAATACCAAGACCATCATGTACACAGGTAGCTTTTCACTGCACTGTATTTTTCCACTCAGTATATAAAAGGCTTCATATTAATTACTTCATATGAATTCTGACATCACTGGTAATAAAAATACAGGTTCAAATTCTCATTTAACGATCAGTGGAGTTAAGTTAGCCTACACCAGCAGAGGAAAAAGGATGATTAAGTGAAAAATGACTCATTATAATGCCATCTTTTGAAACAGTGCATGCCTGCAAATATCAATAATACTGCCAATTACACTTAACATACCCAGATTTGTGCAAGGCCATGTTTAACATTCACTTGAGAAGAAAAAATAATAACAAATACTTGAGAATCCAAACATTCAACAGTAAATTAACAAAAAATACAGAGGGTTATCACAAATAGGCATAAAATAGGTACATCTTGCACTTTAAATTGCCTGAAAAGATCTGCAGTGAAGACCCACGTCTTTACTTTCTTAAATTAGAAAGAAAACAGATCCATTCCACATACATTTTCTATATTGCCCAGATCACCAATGACTCTTTCCTTGCATGGAACAAGAGGCAGCCAAGAAATATGTACCAGTGAGCCTGTTGTGGTCACTAAGACAGTGTTCCCTCACACTTAATCTGCGTTAATGAGATTTGTGACAGGGAGACTCACAGTTCTGCAAATAAATTCACTAACCACCCACTAAATTAAAATTCCATCAATCCAGAAATCTATAAGGCAAAAAGGATTAGGATGCAGCAACAAACAGCTGATTTTAACTGTCAAGATTTTAGAGGGCAACGTCTTTATTTCCTCATAACTAGTGCTAAGTGCTACATAGAATTAAAATTTTTGGACAGAATATAGCTGATCTTTCTCTTGCTGCTTAATATTTCCTTTCTGTGTTTCATCTCATTATTTTCTGATATGCTTTTTCTGATATAGAATCTCTATTTTTAGGTGAGGCCAAAACTAAAACAGGAGAGTTCATTTCATGTGAATTGTCCATCTCACAATCACCAATGTAAATATAACAGCAGTAGAAGGAAACAATTCCCACACCAGGAGAACTGGTCTCATATTTAATATTTGCTGTGAAATAGGATATAGTTTTAAAAATAAGGATGAAGAGGAGACTCACACACATCCCTCTGACACTCCAATCTCTCATTCTCCTTTTTTCAACCCTGACAGTGATGAGGCACTACTTACACAAAGTATTTTGGTGCAGTCGCTCTCCCAGATTGGCCAAACTTGCTGCCTCAGAGTTTCTTTTTGCAGAAAACAATACAAACCAAACCAAATCCTCTAATTGATTGGGTTTTTTTTTTTCCCTTCTGGGAACTACATCATAAATCCAAGGGCAATTACAACAAAGATTTTTCTATAATTGGTTGTAATGAGCCTTGTATGATAGGGAGACATTCAAATAAAAAAGGAACAAATCTGGTAAGAAACAGAATCCTTTTGAATATCTCATGATACCCTTTTTTATGATACAGTCTCCTTGAAAACAATATCATTAATTAATGCTTCTTAAAGTATCATAATTTTAGCACTAAAATATAATTAAAAGAAAACAAAATACTTTGTAGCAGTTTGTAATAGGTAGGTCTAAAGTAAAATTTAAAATTACCCTAACTAGATAATGCTTCCTTTGTCCATAGCACATTCCCAACAAACATAAAGAAGAAAAGCGGCTCATGCAAAATACTGAGATGACCTTACAAACAGCTATATGATGGAAAAAAAGAGGGAAAAAAAAAGTCATAAAAAGCAACTGCAGTGGAGGGTAATTTAGAAAAGAGGAACATATTTCTATACAAAGCTGAGTATAAATATTTATCATATGCATAGATTGTCTAAAAAGATATTAAGAAAAATAATGAAAAATTACTATTTCATTGTCATATACTTCTTGCAAATACATGCTGGGATAATGCTTCAGCTATAATAAAACTGCTCATTATCTGGAGATGCAGTAACAGGAGAACAAACATCATTTATATTGCTGAGAACAATTCTGTGGAGGCAGTGAAGAACTACAGGAGCAGAGATTCCTTTTTGATATTTGATGTTTATGTAGGTTGATTGAATTGGAATGATTAAAGTCATTTAATTAGAAACTGTACATGGGATTTGTTTGCAAAAGAATAACGTATGCATTTGTTCAAATTCACAATACCCACTCTGGTAGTGGTACAAAATCCTTTTGGGGACAGAGGGAAAGCAAATCAGGAGAGGATATTTGTGCTGCTCTGCAGCTGACCACAAAATACTTGATTTAGTGTTTGTCACATGGGCAGAATACTGGATGTTCAGGATGCACTGCTCTCCAGTTCTCACTGGTTATCTGGTCACCCTAAAGGGAATGCTCTTTTCCACTAGTCCATATATACATATTGTATGCAGTATCTTCCATCTATGAGCCACATTCCACGTTATTAATGTCAGTCTAATGCTAAAACAATTCCAGTCTAATTCATGAAAAAGACAATTAGTGTAATTTCTCAAGTAATGTGGATTTTTTTCCCCTGCAAATAAGATTTAAGACAAAGACGTGCGTGATAGTAAAAAGAACCAAACCTGTTTAATAATAACACTTTTTTCAATTTAAAGACTTATAGAGGTTCTCTATTATCTATAGTCACCTTACACTACACAGAGAAAGTATTATTTTCTCTAAGTAACGAGGATAAGAGCAGCAAGATGTGAAGCAATTTACTTGAGGAGAGCTGGTGGCTGGTCTGAACCGAAAGCTCAGGAATTCCTGGATGCTATTACTGCCCTTCTCTCCCTAATCTGGTGCTGCCTTTGCTGTAATAATCTCCCAGCAGCGTTTGGATTAATCATTTGCACTGCTGTAGCATCCAAAGAGCCCAGTCAGGCCTCTTACAGCAGTTAATGCACACACAGAGAAAGAAAGAGAGTGTCAACATCAAGAATATCTTGCACAATAAAACAACCTTTTTTTTTAATTAAAAAAAAGGGAAAGAGCAAAACGAACAGTGCATGACAAGCCTGCCTGTTACTTCCACTCTGTGATAACAATACACACTGCAATAAATGCTGGTTTTACTACACCTCTAATATAAATTTACTTTAAGAAACTTTGCTAATTAAAATTCTCACATTTCCTTTTCTTTTTTTTTTTGTGCAGTATAAAGTGATTTTAACTTTACTAAATGCTTTATAGGACTAAAAACAGTTGCATATTGTGCTTTGTATCAAATAATGTTTTCTTTGTTTCCTGGCAGCGCCATTCTTTTTGTTTTGTTTTCAGAAGATTTTATTAGAAGAAATTAGCTTTTATGATAGAATATGTGTGTATATATATATATCAATTTGCAAGATTACAATTCATAAAGTATCTGCATTTTTTTCATCTCAGGACCACCACATGTTTCGCTTTTGGATTCCCACAGGTTCACACTGAAAATTAAAGATAGATGGACACTGCGTAAGACAGGTTGTGCTGGTTTTGGTTGGGGTAGGGTTAATTTTCTTCATAGTAACAAGTTGGGGGCTAAGTTTTGGGTTTGTACTGAAAACAGGGATGTTTTCTGTGCTGCTGAGCAGTGCTTACACACAGTCAAGGCTTTTTCTGCCTCTCATTGTGTAGGCTGGGGATACACAAGGAATTGGGAAGGAACACAGCTGGGACAGGTGACCCCAAGCAGCTCAAGGGATATTCCAGACCATGTGGTGTCACGCTTAGCATACAAAGCTGAGGGAAGAGGGAAGAGGGGATGTTTGGAGTGATGGCATTTGTCTTCCCAAGTAATCTCATGGAAAGCCCTGATGGAGTCTGTGATAGAGCCCTGCTTTCCTGGGATGGCCAAATACCTGCCTATGATGGGAAGTAGGAAATTAATTCCTTGTTCTACTTTGTTTTGCTTGTTAAATGGTCTTTATCACAATCCATGAGCTTTCTCACTGTTAGTCTTCTGATTTTCTCTCCCATCTTACCTTGAGGGAGTACGTGGCTGGCGTGGATTTGGCTGCTGGCTGGGGTTCACAGATAAACATTTTTTATGTTTGCATATAAAAATACATTTATATGTAATATAAAAATTACAAAAATATATACAAAGGATATATATAACAGAATTTATAACATAATAACGTTATCTACTGTCAGCAGCAGTACAGGTACCATCTGTGAGCATTCACATGAGGAGAATGAAGAAGCATGAAGGTCCTTCATGATAGCATTATACAAAGGAAACATATACAGAATATATGCTGTTGGCACCCATATCTGCCCTCCTGGCTGGGCAGCCCTGGCAGAAGAGCACTCTCAGTCATTCCTTGATTATTAAAATGTCAAATATCACGTTTGTTTATTGAATTAAATTTCATGTTGCAATTGAAATGGCAGATAGGTCTCCAAATGAAACACTAGGAAATGAGCCAGTTGTCAAGTTCAACACCACTTAGGAGTGGGAGCAGTGGAAGATGGGATAACAGCAGCAGCACAGAAAGGTGCCCTGGCACTGAAATCAGCAACTCATCCATTCAAAGGTGGTGAACTTAGCAGATGGGAGGAATGGGTGGGTGTCATGGATACAGACTTGAACAGTTTGGAAACTATAATCTCCAAGTTTTTGTATGATGATGTGGTCCTTCTTTAAAGAACAGCAGGAATATCTGACTCTGACACCCTGCAACTGAGACACAGCAAACACAAAACTTACAGCAGATAAAGAGTGAAAATACAGTGACAAAGCATTACAGTGGTGTTACAAAAATGGAAATCTCTAGCAGTATTACAGAAGTGGGAGCCAGGATTTGCACAGTAACAAGGGGGAAAAAACTACTGGAATATAAAATAATTCAATTTACAAGATCTGGCCTAAGGAAAAGTACATAATAGCTGATTTTTTGAAAAAAGTTGCTAATCAACTCTGTTCACTGAGCCCAGAATTAGTCATGGGAAGCCAACAAGAGTATAACATAGGTTAATTTTTAAGATTCTAATATTTTTCAGGCAGCCAAAAAACCCCCAACAAACCAAACAAAAACATTCCTACCCAGAAAAATCCCTTATTTCTGTATCAACAACCATGGGGAGCTGCCCCAAAATAAAGGCCTGGGATTTGGGGGCATTATAGATTTTCATATGCAACACACCAAGCTTGTGAGTGGGAAGAAAAATACTTCATCTAAGAGGTCTTGCTCTCAATTTTTTGCACAGATCTGAAAGAATTTACATATAACATCAAGGCCACAACTAGATCCGAGCCTTCAAATCTAACCCAAGACTCAGCCCCTGGTTTGTCCATGTCACACCCTTGCTCGGCCAGAACTGGGGAAGGGAAGGGGTACAGGAAAAGCTCCAAGTCTGCCTCTGACACACACTCAGGACCAACTTACTCAGCCACGTAGCTCAGCCCAGAACTGACAGATATTCTGACCTGAACTGAACAGAGTTCACTGAGCACGGTTCTGCCTGGCAATGTCCCTTGTCAGGCTTCATTCTGCTTTTACCCCTTTCTGGGACATTTAAGAGTTGCAGGGAATTCCCCTCGGCAACAGCTGGGGAGAAGCTCTTTCTCCCAACACCCTGAGGAACAGGGGCCAAATTGGCTGTGTTTCACAGCTGAAAAAAGAAACAGCCCTTGGAGCAGATGGCAGGCAGCAAAGAGTGGTGTTGGAAACAATCTTTCAAGGCAATTTAATCCAAAAATCACGATTCCACTCAGCTTTCAAGTGAGACCCCAGCTACCTGAAAAACCCTTAATGGCCTGTCAGAGAATTTTCCAATCTTTAAATAGAATAATGGTAAATAAATATATAACGTGTAATTCTTAAAATCAAAGGTATATCAGTACAGATTAGTGCCTGGGTACCACGAGCACAGACACAATAGAAAGAGACAACCACACATCACAAATGCATTTTTCCCCTCTGTATGGGTATCAAAAGCAGCAGACTGATCTTCAGCAGCAATATAAAAATTGTAGAAAGAAAAGTGTTCATTGAGATCACTCTGAGAGAACACATTTTGCCACAGGACTGGTAGTATCACATCCTCCTCGCTGGCCATGGCTCATGACTGCAATATTTTGTGTAAAACAGTATATATGGTAATAAAACTGTAATAACAGGTACTAAAGCGATTAGTTTTGCACCATGCTAAATTGGTTTATTCTGAGAGTAAAACTTAAGAGTAAAAACTAATGGTATTCAAAGACTTTATTGCCTGCTTTTACTCAACAGAGCTCATGCTGCTATCTGTTAAATATGATCATCATCATCAGTGTGCCCCCTTGCCCATTCTGCTGATTAAAATCACCCCAAAAGTACAACATCAAAAAGATTATGTTTTCTTTAAGCTGACCTTTAAAACTGAAGTTTACAATGCCCTGGTAAGAACTTAACATCTTAATTTACATAATTTTCTTCCAAATTACAAGTCATGTTTTATCATAACAGAGCAACCCAAAGGACATGGGCAAGCTCTGAGCCAGCAGCAAAACGCTCAAACCCCAATGGGCTTAAACGTTCTCAGGGACAGGTTACACAATACAAGAAAACAAGAAAAACTAAAAAGTCATCTGCTATTGAATTACACATACCCTCTTTCCCTTGGGGGTTGCCAGTCACGTTCCACTCTTTCTGAACATTTTAAACAATTACCCAAATAAGATGCAAAATAAAAGTTAACAAGCATTGAATTGCGAGGATTGTTCGTAACCATCTGGAATGATATGGCAGAACAACTTCTTGAATTAAGAAAGGTTGTTTCCTTCACTTGCTGCGAGGAAGAACATATGAACTGAAAGTTGTTGAGTCCACTTCTAGCCCCAGCAGCATCACAGAAAATTAGCATCAATCCAGAAGGAACACAATGATGACAACTGGATTCAAAGTGCTCTGGCTGGAGGAAAGTTTCCCTCAACATGTGTTAACACCCAGCATCCATCAAATATATTATTGTTCCTTGACAAATGTGTGAAAGTACAGAGTGGGGCCCCAGAACAGACCAAATCTGGAAAGTACCTCATGCATTAAAACAAGTTTGTAGACTTGGTTGAAAGGGTAGTACTTACAGACCTGTCTGCAAGCATCATACTTTCAAGGCCAGATACTACACCTCTAATAACTTAAAAGTATATATTTGATGAAGAAGCCTTTTAAAATTTTTAAGTGGAAAATACGTAGCTACTGTCATATCCTCTGTGGCGCTGATTAGTCTTGTTCAGAACACCTTGGAACAAAAAGTAGAAATGAGAACACGCTTGTCACCCCTCCCAAAATTCATTACATGATGTGCTAGGAAAAAAGAATTTTTTTTCCTCCATAAAACCTAGCCCATGACTAAAACAAAAGACACAGCTATTACAATTTTTACATGTTTGATTCCTGAAGCAGACAAGGTCCTGCTATCACATCATGCATGCTTGATAAAACATATACATGTCTTTCTAGTGAGGACATACACTAGAAAGTGGCAGGTTAGCTGAGCAAACTCAACTCAGCTGCTCGAGAGCAAGCTCTGCAAATCAGGTTTCTACATTATGCTAAATCTGCATCTGATACTCCCAGTCTTTGTTGAACAGCCCTTTTATCAACTCAGATGCAAAAACTCAAAGGAGGAGGGAAAAAAACCCAAAATGTTTATACTTAATATTATATTTCCTTTTAAACACTATGATTCAATAAAAGAATTTAATATTAAAAAAAAACACACCTAAACCCAAAGTATTTCTATTATTCTACTATTCCCACGGGCTGGAGTGCTTGTCAGGCTATCATTAAATCAATTGTTCCTCTCTGAACACCCCTAACCACCTGTTAAGTGTTAGGTTCTTACACCTTGACTAACTGCAGGCAGGAAACAACAGGTAACATCTCATGTCCATGATAAACCATGTTCTGTCAGCCAAAAACACCCGTGCAGCCACTCATCTCTCCCTGTCCATGCAGACATCTCAGCAATAGCTGTCCTTCAGCCTGGGAAAATCAGCAAAGGCACATTTCTGCGGCCAGTGAGCCTTCCAAGCACTGTTTAGGTGCCGTCTCCAAAATCCTCGAGCTCTTCTGGCAAACGGCTATCAGTGGCAATCAAACTCATTTACATTACAAAGCTGCTCTCAAGAGATTACTGAAATCCCCCAGATTTCACTTATTTAATTTGGTAAGCAGATTGTGTTGCTGCAAAGTAGATTTGCAGATATCTAGATGGACTGTCACTGTGTGCAAAACATGATACTGAATACAGGCTCACAGAACAAGTTTGTTTTTTGCAACTGGTGCTGCCAAAGAGATTCACAAAAAAGAAGAAAAATGCTGCAAATTTTTGACCTCATGGTTTGGTTATGGGGGGCAGAGCTGCAGAGCACCAAATTCTTGAGCACACAAGTAAAGCAGCTCTGTCTTTCATCTGTGCAAGTGCCACAGTCCTGGATTCATGCAGCACTATAGCAAAGCAAAAAAACAAAATCACATTGTGTATTAATATTTATGCCTACTCATTAAGTACTTGCATCATTTGCACAGCTACCCTGTTGGATAAAATCCCCACTGCACATACAATCACATCTGAAGATATTTAAGAAATAAAAACACTTAGCTGGTCCACTGCATTAGATCTTTCCCGCAGTCAGTCTAACCTCATCCAGAATTGTAAAGCACGTTTATCAGCCCTCTGAGCACTACTGTGAAAGCCTTCCATGTAAAAATGTCATTTGCCTTTTGTGGTGACAGCTATCAATGTGAACTACGAGTTTCAACAGGAAGCAGCATTTGATAGCACGGCTAGACCTCCTCCTCTCCTGTCAGCAGCCAGCACAAATGTGAGCTGCGTTACTGGAGAGGGCTGCTCTGTAAAAGGGTTCTGAGGGCGAGAAGTCATCTCTCAGCTCTCACTGAGGAGGATGCAATTGCAGTAGCCCTGCCCCTGGCCCGTCTGCCCAGCAGCAGATTCAACAGACAGATGGGCAAACATGAAATACATTTAAAAAACCACTAGGAAACAGTTTACTGCAGAAAGGTAGAAATATGCCACAACAGGGACAGGACTTGTCAGCTGTGGCCTGGCAAAGGCAGGCTTTGACATTCTCTCAAACACAATGCCCTCCTCCACAGTTCTGCACAGAAGTTGAGAGAATTGAGGAAATCACCTATTTAACCTGTAGCTCAGGAAAGAGTAACTCACTCTGCTCATCCTTTGAAATTGTGTATGTGCAAACCACCCAGGATTAGGAAATTTCACTCACACCAACATGCTCAGAAGGTACAATGTTAACTCTGCTTTGGAAAGGTAAGCAGAAGAACATGGGTGTCAAACAGACTGATAAATTAACCTGAATTACTACAAAAATACATGGTAGGACTTCATGCCCTTTTTAACATTTATAAAATATAGATATAAATGACTTATTAGACAGCCAGGACGAATTTTGAAAGCAACTATTATACTTGACCCACACAAGTAACAAGGCTCTCCCCCTTCAGTACAATCGACTTAGTTTATGACACCATACTGCTTTGGGAATTTAGTCTGATAATTTTTGAGCCTCCTTCCCTCAATCCTCTTCCATCATTTCCAGCTTCTGAAGAATGCAGAAACATTTTCTAGGCAAGGAGGGCCAGTATGAAGACAATGCTCTTTAGCCTTTACGCTTGCAAGTGGCATCTGACAATGGGGTGGCTTATAACCAGCCTCCCTGCAATAATAACAGGGCAATGAGTAGTTCTGTGTTGTTTAAACAGAAAGCACAAACAATTAAACCAGGTACAGGGAAGGTTTGCAGCCTGAACTTTACCCAAGTATTATAAAAAGCAGGATCTCACCAGTGGTGCTCCTCCCCTGCAGCTGAAAGGAGGCTGCAGCACCTCCTTGACCCCAAGGAGTGGGGTCACTTGATTTTCCTGTGCCAACCTGCCACACTTGTAGCCCAGGCAAGGATGCCCAGGGCTTCACCCACCACAGGCACAGCCAACAAAGTCCTCCCACATTCCAACACCTCCTTTTTCCCCGCATAGAAAGGGCAGATTATTCACAAGAAGTGCACTACAAAAGCCTGACTTTTTCCAAGAATGTGAGGTACCTGCAGTCATAACTTCAGTTACAATCTGTGCTGGCTATGTCAGGGCACTGCATAGCCCTTGCTTCCAAGGGTGAAGTAAACAGCTTAAGGAAGAAGAAAGAGCTTTGAGGATTGTGTCATACAAGCATTAATATAATGCTCACATCAGCAGCACTGTGGCTTTTTAATTTAAAGCATGTATTCCTTTGAGAATTACCATTATCTCATTTTTTTGCACTCTACCTATTATACAATTCTTTTCGGAGATCTTAACGTGACTGTCTTGGCTTCAGAAAAGCAGCAAATCGCAACCCCCAGCCACCACCAGCCCTTTTAAAGGGCCCAGAGGGGGGAAAAGCCAGCACATCAATCCTTACGGCTTTCAATGCACCTTTTCTAAAAGGAAGAGTTAAGTGTTATTTCATTTTTTTTTTTTCCACGCATAATTTCAGTTGTTTCTCAGCAAACATATATCCCAGGGCTCTGGCACTTCATCACGGAGGTTTAATTGAAAAAAAAAAAAAAAAAAAAAGCGGAGGGGGGGGGGGGTAGGGGGGTGGATTCAGAGGGCGGGGCGTCGGCAGGGTGGGAATTTGGGGGGGGGTTCGCCCTGACCGACACCCCCCCCCCGATCCCAGCGCAGCTCCACGGCCTCCCCCCCGGCGGTGCCTTCCTCGGGGCGCGGAGCGGGCGCGGAGGGACCGCGATCCAGGCGGGATGGAGAAGGAGGAGGAGGAGGAGGAGGGGGGTGTGTGGGGGGGGTGGTGAGGAGCGCCGGGCCGGCCTCGCTTGATGACTACACAATGAGCAGTGATATATTTTAATTTAAACACCGTAAACCTATTGAGTGCTTAATTAACTTTAACTGTCTTTAGGGGAATGAAGCCAATTTGAGGGGGGTCAAAAAGGAGTTGTTTCGATATCAAACGGTTTTTACATAGTCGATCCATTCATTCGGCCCACAGCTACTGATTAACACACAAAATTAACATGTTAGTAAAAATTCATATTCAGGTCCCCGGGGAAATTAAGATGCACATGCACAGAGCATGATTAGCACAACTATTGTTTTCCCCCAACAATATAATTTAATGGGTTTTCAGAATTACAGAAAGAGAGACTGGGTGCTGGTTTGAATTGATTATTTACCACAAAGCTTTGAAATATAGAGAAGACGGAAAACATCCCGAGCCAAGAGGGCAGCAACAGAGAAAAACAGGAGCAGAGCAAGCCCCTGCTGCAGGAGGGTATGGCTGGAGCAAGGGAGCAGGCAGGAGTCGGGCCCTCCGGTTCCCACAGCACCCCATCAGTCTCCCCAAGGACTTTGCCCTTGCCCACTAACTCCTTCCGTTCCTCCTCCCCTCCTTCCCTTTCATGTCTTCATGTTATTTTTCCATTGTGTCATTTGTTTTAGTAAGAGAACAAACAGCTCAAAGCCTCTTCCCATGCTTCAAAATATTGTACTTACCAGTTATTTTTCAGAAATAAGAGGATTAGGAAGGGCACCAAACAGACAAAGCAAAGGTGAATAAAAGAAGCAATATTTAAAAAAAAAATATATAACTGGCAAGCCAAACCAAAATCACTGTCTGGAGGACCTGGCTTTTAAGTAACAACAAAGGAAAATGAAAAACCCTCAGTGAGTTCAGTGGTTTTTTGGATCAGGCCCTCACACATGGGTGTTCCTCCCCTCCACGGTGTCCCACACATCCTACAGGGCAAATCATCATTTCCAGCACCAAAAGGCACCAGGAGAGTTACCAGCCATGTGGTGCCAGGGGTGCATCACGTGAGGCCACCAAAGTCTAAAAGTCAGCAGTAGAGGAGGAAGGCAGAGATGCAAATGTCTGATTTCTTGTATCACTAAACTATCTGTAGACTGCTCATGTTCAGCAGGTTAAAAACAAACAAACAAACAAAAGTAATCATATGGAGTTCAGATAAGCCACTTAGTGTAAAAGAAGACCCTTTCTCCCTCTGATCTGAATAAGGTGACCAAGGTCTACACAAAGACTGATTAATTGTCGAACTAACAAGGTCTTGTGGCTGGCAAATGGTCCCGTGGCTTCCTAGGTTAAATGTATGAATTGTTTGATGACAGTAAAGATAGAGACAGGGAATTCTCTCGCTGTAAATGCAGGTGACTGCACCTGCAGCTGGTGAGAGATCTCACTACTACACCCATCAACTCTGTCTGAGCTACCAGAGCTCAGGTCCCACAGTGCTCCAGTTCACAGCACTAGAGAATCTTACAGCTACAGTGCCTGTGGATACCAGCAACGTCCACAGCCAACGTCAAGAGTCTGGAGCTGGAATTAGTGAATGTTCATGAGATAACCAGGACAAAACAGGTGCCCAAAAAGACTTTGAAATATCCATACATGTACATTTTTCTCAAAACTCAACTGCACTGATCTGGGGGGAACTTGATACAACTTTTATGTTAGTTCAGCCTTTAGCATGAGATTGGACTTGATGACTTCCAGAGACCATTTCCCACCCACATTGTTGTACTATGTGGGGACCCCTGGTGATCTAGTGGTTAAGATGCGGCTCTCTCACTGCCGCGACCCTGGTTCGATTCCCGGATCGGGTTCAGGGATACTCCCCCGGGTAGATGGAGCTCGTCAGCCCCTAAGGCCATCCATCTAAGAGAAGGTCACTCTA
>JAWWLV010000179.1:2173225-2194118 GCA_035041135.1 Platyrinchus mystaceus
ATACCCACATACCACCAGTGGCTGTGACCAGCTCGTCTCAGCCTGCAAGGACCTGCGGTCTCGGCTTGGTCCCCTATCCCAAGCCGTGATACAGGACCATGCTGGAACTCCTAGTACAATCTGAGTTTAGCTGGGAGTTCACATCTGGTTCTTTAATCTCCAAATACACCCTGGTGTGTTTGTAGGTGGATGAAGTACTGACAGAACACCCTTTTCAGCTATAGGTGCTATAACACAATGTAGCCACCCACTACTGTGCTCCTGCTACTGAATTCAGCCAAAGAAGTCACTTCATAAACACGAGGTTTGTTTGTTAGGTTGCATTCGTTTTCATATTCAGGGAGGGGGTGTCAGTGAGCTGGAGTGTGTTATGGGTGGGATTAAAGGGAGAGCAAGGGCTGGTGATTTTTTAGTGGGGTTCTGCGACAGGCCAACTGACCAGGAAGATGGAGTGGATGATGGTCTCTACAGACAGATAGAAGCAGCCTCATATTCACAAGACCTGGCCTTCATTTGTTGGAGGGACAACACAGAAGGGGCAATTCAGGAGGTTCCTGGAATGAGTTGATGATAAGTTCCTTCTCCAAGTGATAGAGGGGCCAACAGAGAGAGCTGGACCTTGTTCTCATCAATAAGGAGAGGGTGGTAGGGAATGTGAAGCTCAAGGGCAGCCTTGGCTTGACCTTTCACTCCACAAAATGGTGGAGATCAAGATCCTGAGGGCAGTGAGGAGGGTGCACAGCAAGCTCACTACCCTGCACTCAGGAGAGCAGACTTTGTCCTCTCCTGGAATCTGCCAGATAAAATGCCATGAGACAAAGCCCTGAAGGGAGGAGTAGCCTGAGAAAGCTAGTTGGTGTTCAAGGATCACCTCTTCCAAGTTCAGGAGCAATACATGCCAATGAAGTGGAAGTCAGGCAAAAACGACATGAGGCCTGTGTGGATGAATAAGGAGCTCCTGGACAAACTCAAACACAAAAAGGAAGCCTACAGATGGTGGAGGCAAGGACAGGTAACCTGGAAAAAATAGAGAATAATTGTTTGAGCAGCCAGGGATCAGGTTAGGAAAGCTAAAGCCATGATAGAATCAAATCTGGCCAGGGATGTCAGGGCAACAAGAAAAGCTTATGTAGGTGAATTGGTGATAAAAGGAAGACTAGGGAGGAAGGGAGGAACAGGAGACCTGATTACATGGTATAGGGAGGAGGTTTTTTTGCCTCAACAACTTTTTTGCCTCGATCTTTGCTGGCAAGTTCTCCAGCCATGCTGCTCAAGTCAGGGAAGGCAAAGGCAGGGACTGGGAGAATGAAGAATCACCCACTGTAGAAGACAATCAGGTTTGAGGCAATTTAAGGAATGCATTAGTCCATGGGACCTGATGAGATAAATCCATAGGTCCCAAGGGAATTGGAGGATGAAATTCCTGAGCCACTATCCATCATATTTAGGAAGGCATGGCAGTCCAGTGAAGTTCACCCTGACTGGAAAAGGGGAAACATATTCTCATTTTTAAAAAGAAAAACCAGGAAGTTATAGGTGGTAGAGGACAGAAAAAAAAAGTTTCAGAAAGGCCTGCTGCTCAGTGATTATGACAATGGAAGCTCAACACAAAAAAAAATCCACAAAGAAATTCAAGCTGAATCAGCCTCTCTCCTTAGATCCTTAATGGTTTTCCCTACGTGTCATCTGAAAATATATTAACACAGCAGAATCACTGATGTTGGACCAAATGTCACGTTTAAGTCAGTTTCCAATTATTATCTTACCATTTATATTCATTTTGCCTTAATGGAGCACTGTTAGAGCACTATAAAGAAATCTACTGTGGTCACATACATTTCAAAGACTTGACAGGCAGAGAGCTGCAGAAGCTCTCTATATATTTCAGATGACCTAAATATTTTTGATCAAGGTATACTGATGTAGTAATAATCAATGCAGGTAGAGGAGAAGATATTGGGGTATATTCCAAGCAACTAAGCTTGTGCTGATGTCCTCCAGCTGTTGCATTCAAGTTACACTTGCTTCCATATATCGATCTTTTTTAAAATCTTTAAAATTTGTGTTAAATCTGTTGGCTTAACTGCTGTTAACAAACCAAGAAAGTTTTGGACTACAGTATTGTTTATCCCTGGAATACAACGGAAATGTACTATATGTCAAAGTAAACATTGCACAGCTAGTAACAGACGTTGCATCTCATGCAAATGCCGTGAATTTTGGCTGCATTTGAGATTTTGCCAGCGCTAGGACCACCAAACCTAACAGTAAATCAGTAAACATTACCAGCAAAACCCTCCCACCAAAAAACATCCACGAGAAATCACAGCTGTATTTCATAAGGTATAAGCAAAATCCAAACCTAATTTCCCTCCAGGTCTTCAAGCAACTGATTCATTAATATTGCTTTTTGTATGTCTCCATACTAAAGTAGTACAAACCCAGAAAGGTAATCTTTGCAAAGCTGGTTATTTGGATGTCTTCCTGGGTTATGAAGTACAGGAAATGTAAAAAATAAAATAACCAACATAGGTAGTTTAGGATATTTACAGTCTTTCACTTTAATAAAATGACTCACATGCTTGCTCCTGAAAGACTGCTCAGTGAAGAAACCCTCCAGTGTACATTCCTTTAGCAAATATCCTCGAAGAAAAACGACACAATAAATTTGCTAGGCTAAGAAGGTGTGTGTGAGTCCAACCATAGGGGGTTTTTTCAAACAGAATTAACATCCTAAATGTTCCTGTACAGCAAGAAGAAGACTTTCTCACTATCCCCTGGGTCACACTGAGGCACTAGCCAGTAAGAGGAAGGATGACTGTCTAAATTGTCACCATCACTTCCTCAGAGATCTCCCACGATGATGCTCCCTAGCAGGTCACAGCTGAGAGCACACCATGGACTAATGGTTTAGTTCTCATTACAAGTTCTTAGAACATCATTAAAGGCTCTCTGACAGTGAGCCTTTAAAGCACCTTATATTGCTTTAATGCTCTTTAGAGAAGAATTAAATAGGACTAATGCATTCACAATGAACTTTATATGAATAGTTCAAGAATGCCTGTATTATGCTTCATTTGCTTTTTTCAGAGAGCAAAGTAGTGACCAAATATAGATCCTATAAAACATACCCAGTTCCCAGCACTAAATATCACAACTTGTACTTCACAACTTCTCTCAGCATTTCCTCATGACCAGCTCTCCTCTGTGGCCTGTACCTTATCGCCCCATCAACACAGTGCACACCATCACAGCAGGGAATTATAGTCTGTGTCATGCCGTGACTGGCAGGAGCTGAAACGCTCCAGATCAGTTTTGTATAAACCTTGACTAGACTCTCCTGAAAAAAAAAAAATAAATAAAACCTGTGCACCCAGTCACAGACTTCCTCAATTCTTATCTCCAAGTCTTTCAATACTGCTATAGTTTTAATTTAAATGATTGGTGATGAACAAGTATTCTTTCCACTTGTATTGTGCACTTCAACACACGACTGACAGCTTTAAAAACTCATGCATTAAAGTGATTGTCTAGCTATGTATTTAAACAATTAAGTCATCATTAATTCAGTAAATGCCATAATAGGCTTTTAGAAATTACAAAAGAATCCTTTCCCACGACATACATTGATATGATATTTGTCTAACTAGTTGATCTGCTTATTATGCACTAATTTAATGCTTTCTTGAAATATGTAGCAATAAAATGCACAAAGGAACAAAGTTACCCTCTGTAATTATTTGATACGATAATTTTCAAAATCCTGGCATGCCAAACCAACTAAAAACACCTTAGTGCCACCACAAGGCTTCCCAACTGACTTGGCATCAAAGGGTTAACCTCACACATTTAATATCCTATCTCAAACAAGAACAACTGTAGCAAGAACCAGGGTCTTATGGTAGCCTTAGTAAGACCATGCTGCTTCTTCAGAACACAACAGTAAAAAAGCCATGCAAATGGAGATGAATGGAGCACAAGCCACTGAGGTAATTAAAAATGTATTTTCCATCTCCTAGTAATTGAATTGTGTACAAGCTGCAAGTTAATGAGGTCATCTACCCTCGAGCACTGACAGGAAAGCAGGAATAATTATCTTTCAATTTTTTCTTATGTAGCAATTAATTTTAACCATTCGCCTACACCCCACTCCCACTTCCCTCATCCCAGTCAGTCAAAGTCACGGCTAAGCCGAATTGACAAGCAATTGATACGGAGCCGCCGAGGCGGGCAAGGTAATCAAGGGGCTGCAGCTGTTGAGGGCTAAGAGCTTCCAGGTGAATGTCACCTGAGATTTTGCATTCTGCCACTCGGAGGGCTTGGGACGCACAGCAGTGCCTGACGGCACATCTGGTGCCAGGTGGGCAGGGAGGGGACATCGCTGATTCGGGAAGGGAACAGAAGGGTGGACAAGGATTGATGAATGGACAAGACTCGAAACAAAAATGGTTTCGTTTTTTTTTTTTTTAGGGCTCATCTACTATCACTGAGTATTATTCTCATATGCACCATTGCAACTGGAGAGAAACACCATAAAAATAGTAGAAATTCTTCTGTGTTGGCAGTGTTGTAAACAGAGAAGAAATCTTGGACCTTTGCAGCAGACTCCAAGTCCATAATCCATCTGCCTCCTCCTAATACTCTTACTAGCCAATTCAAGGAGTTGCTCCAAAATTGACTGTATGCATTTCAGAAGTTTCCAACAAATGTGTTTCCCTTTAGATGAACATAACTTTCAAAGCAAAACTTGGTAGAAAAGGTAACTGGAATTAGTCCTTAGTGTTTTGCTTCATTAGAAGTGCAAATATTGGTTATTGTGTGGGTGAAAGTAGGCAACACCTGGAAAAGTGGTACATATAAAGGTCACCTCAGCTTCAGTATAAAATTAGCATCAGGAAGGAAATCAAAAGCAAGCAAATGCCAACATGTACACACTGGAGGGAAAAGGAGTCGTCACTTTCTTTTGAGTACATAAAGAATATAACAACACTTGGCAGTGAAGTAATACAGCAATAGCAGTAATTTCTATACATTTGTTTTATCACCTAACTTTCTACGTACTTTGCAACAATCTCCTACTCTTCTTCCAACTGATGCTGCATTTCACAATCTAAAAGCTGGTGAGATAAATATAAATAGACCAGTAAGTGGAAAACAAGGAGTTTGTTTCTCCTGAAACGAAGATCAATTTTTGCTTTTAGCAGACTTCATGATCTCAATTTCTCATGTCAGAGGAAGATGCCTGATTCAAACCTCTAGCATATGCACAGAGAAAACCTTTCATAAATATGAGTAAAATGAGTTCTTACCAGAAAAGTTTATGACTTTTGCATTTTCCTTCAATACTGAGCAGCACCCAAGGGACTGAAAGTTGAATCAGTATCTAGTCTAAGAAATCACAAATGAAAACACCCACTTAGTCAACCAGAAGTAAATAAATATTCTCTTGCAATCACAAAACAAAACCCAAAACTTCCTCTCAGAATTGAAACAACAATTAAAAAATCCCAATCAAGAAAAAACAAATTCAACTTTCCCCAAAACCACCAGTAGTTTAACTAATGGAAGGTAATTGCAGACCTGGGACAGTTGGGAACACTGATGACAAGTCCAGATGAAAAGCCATCAGTTACAGCATCAGAGGAAAGCACATCCACAAAGATAGCGTTCATCACTCATAATTAAATTCATTTGAAAACATGGACATGATGGAAAGACATGAATTGTACTACAAAGACAAAATCATTCTCAGTGGTTAGTTAAGTGTTGTCAGTCAATCCTAACCATTTCACAGCCAGCTTTCTCTCTGTAGTGGCAAATTAAACTTGGCAGACTTGATGGGGCGTAATAAACTTCATGTAGCTACCACTCCTCCTCTTTTTGCACAGCTAGGGCATGTTCATCCCTCTAGGTTTACTCCAGAAAGGCCAGATAAAACAAGAAGATCAGTTTCCATGTCCTCTGGAGGTTCTCCTGCTCTCATTAGAAGGGGAAGTTCAAATACATGTGCACAAACCAAGGAAGCTGCTTGATCCTCTCTCCTGCCTCTGAAGTGCAGAAAGACAGAGGAATGAAGTGTTTACTCAAACAGTGCCAGGAATCAAAGAGCAAAGGCTTAAATAACAGGTTATCATTTTGCAGCTTCTTCTGTTCTGAACACATACAATGTTCTGCTGGGCCAGATAAATGGTCCATCCTGTCTCCCACAGAGGGGAAAGCAGATGCTCTCTCATAAGAGCTGGTAACCTTAATCATTTTCTGTGGTTTGTTTTCCTTGCATCTCTCAGCATCCAAAACTGTCTTGGCATATTTCTAGTGCCCATCCCTGCTTAATCCTTTCACTATTTGTTTATAAACCTCTTGTCCAATTTGAGTACTCCCTTTTTGAACCTGTAAATACTGTCACTAAAACTTCCTATGGCAATTGGTTTTAGAGTTTTATTATCCACTTCATTAATACTTTCTCTGCTTGCTTGTCTTCTGATTTGTTTAAAATTCTCGCAAACAAGAGGTGGTTACTCCTGAAGAAGCTCAGTATAAATCTCAAAATGATTTGAAAAGGAAAGGGAGAAGAAAGAAAAAAAGAAAAAAGAAAAAAAGAGAAAGAATAATTCTTTAGAAAGAATAATTCATGCCATCAGAAGCAAACACCTTGACCTAGCTGTAAGAGAGTTTCAACTGAAATTCAAGATGATACTACCTTCTTACATTCAGGGATTTACAAAAACCCCAGATTTATCACAGACTTATTTACCACTAATGATAAACTGACTTGAGTTACATGACATGAAAATTACATGCAAAATTAAAAACAAAAAAGATTTTAGAATAGCCTCTAATGAACTTAAGCTGTGGTAATTAAATTGCCATGATAGAAAAAATGACAGGTTTTTTAATACTTAGAACAGTCAAATTTTCTTCTACATATTAGTATCAGATCCATTATTTGTATTCAATATAATTACATGTTATCTCCATACTAAAATGTTTTGGGGACTTTTCCCTTTTTTATTAGAACTTCTTGTTGCAACTCATGTCTATGTGAATTTTATGTTCACTTTCTGCAAATCCAAGTTTTCAGATTTGGACTAATCCTCCTTTTCTACCATTCCCACAATGTAGGTCTGAATGAAGAATTAGCCACAGAGTCATCACTTTAGCTTCAAAAGCAAAAGCCTTTCTTGAATCAAACCAGGGCTAGCTGCTGTTTGGGTTAACCTTGAAAAAGGGAACCACACCTACCTCAACACACATCAAAGTGCATAACAGTATGTTACCTGACTACCAAAAACCTCTGTGATCAGGAGAATTCATGCAGCAAACACAACTCAAAAAAGCAGGCTAAATGCTTCCTCTTAAAAAAAAATAGAAACCTAAAGCTTAGATACCATTCTGAAATAAACCACAACCAGAATACAAAGCAAGAAATTACATGAAATGCTTTAGTCTAGAAAAGCACATGGAGTAATATAATTGTTTGGCTTCACATTCAAAAGGTTCTAGCACACAAATTGAAATCATGCTTAGATGATGAAGTATAAAGGAATTTATGTTCCCACCACACTGCAAGCAAGACACATTGCCACAGACACACAGGAGTAATTACACATCAGCACAATTTTGTTTAAATACAACCTCTTCTTTTCAACAACTATTTGCACAGTAGAGCTGATATCATTTAATCCTATAGAAAGTCTAAAGGCATCAACACAAACCATCCCAAACACATAAGACAAACACAAGATAAATCCAAACTTTGATTTTGCTCAAATTTGATAAGCAAAGTGCCACTATGAAAGGTAGAACTTTTCATACATCCACCTCAGGCTCTTTTAAAGTGCAACTAATTTGGGTCTAGCATAAGTTCTACAGTGTGAACTGAGAACATTTCTCAGCATCCCTGTCTGGCTATACCACATTCCCTAGGAGATATTCTTTCTTTTATTGTGAGAACACTAAAAGAAGCAACCTCTTCAATGCATTACCTTTTCTTACAGGAATATTTAAGAGCCCTAGCCCTGCACAAAAATGTGCATCCCTAAACTGCCAGTCTGCAAAAGAACATGTTCCCAATCCAGAGGCATGTCCAACCCAAGCTTTAAAATTCAACTTTGAGTTTTCCATTTACAGTATTTCATTTCTGATAATTGATGCTAACAGTTTTTAACTTGAGACAGATCAAGTCACAGAATCACATAATCATCAGGTTTGGAAGAGGTCTGTGGAGATCATCCAGTCCAACCCCCCAGCCAAGGCAGGGTCACCTAGAGCAGGTGACACAGGAACACATACAGCTCAGTTTTGAATGTCTCCAGAGAGGGAGATTCCACAACCTCCCTGGGCAGCCTGTTCCAGTGCTCTGTCACCCTCAACAGAAAGAAATTCTTCCTCATGTTGAGGTGGAACTACTTGTGTTTTAGTTTATGGCCATTGACGATTGTTGTGCCTCTGGGCACCGCTGAAAAGCGTCTGGAACCACCCTCTTGACACCTGTCTTTAGGATATTTTTATGTATTGCTGAGATCCCCTCTTAGTCTTCTCTTCTCCAGACTAACCAGGCCCAGGTCCTGCACTCTCTTGTCATAGGAGAGATGACCCAGATCTCTCATCATTTTTATGGCCTCCACCAGACCCTCCAGTAGTTCCTTGTCTTTTTTGAACTGTGGACACCAGAACTGGACACAACACTCCAGATGTGGCCTCAGTAGGGCCGAGCAGAGGGGGAGGATCCCCTCCCTTGGCCTGCTGGCCACGCTCTTCCCAATGCACCCCCAGATACCATTGGCCCTCCTGGCCACCAGGGCACACTGCCAGCTCACAGTCAGCTTGTCACCCACAAAATCCCAGGGCCTTCTCAGCAGAGCTGCTCTCGACTGGGTCAGCCCCCAACCTGTACTGATACTTGGGGTTATTCCTCCCCAAGTGCACAACCCCACGCTCGCCCTTCTGAACCTCATTGGGTTTCTCTCTACCCAACTCCCCAGCCTATAAACGAATCAGGCACAAACATTTTCTTGTGAAGTGTTCCAAAGAGATCAACATAATTACTTGCTAGACTAATGCATAGGTCATATAGGGAATCTACATGAAATAGATTTTTACAGGAAATTTCACACAAATAGGGAAATACTCGTTTCCTTTCTTAAAAAAAAAAAAAAAAAAAAAAAAAAAAAAAAAAAAAAAGAAGAAGAAGAAAGCCTGAGATCTTAAAAGAACTCTGGTCCCTTTCTGTAAACGGTATGTAAAGTTACTACACAAACTTGGGGGTCCACAGCAATCTATACAATGGCTCTGGGAGATCCAGGTATGAAGAGAATTAAATGAGATATAAAACATAGCACTGAAGTTGTCTCCAGGGCAAGGGATCCATTTCAGTGATCATAATGACATTTACTGAGGGTCCTTGACAATCCTGATGGTTATCTCCAACTGTTTAACTATCAGATCAAGGTTATTCTATAGGATCTTGCTAAGCCCTCACAGAAGAGGTTGCTGACTGTGCTAGTCCATAAAAATATTAACCCCCCCCCAACAATTTATATTCTTTGTTGTCAGTACTATTTTAATTTGAAAAGCACCATCATTTGAAGGTATTTCCATTCACCAGCTGGCTCAGTATTGATTTCTCATCTCACTCTCCACTATTTACACATGAAAACCAGAGAATACACAGAAGTGAATAAAGCAAAAATGGAAGATTTCAATAGATGTTCAGGTCGTAATCTATGAAAACAGCATGCATTTCTACTCAAAACAATGGGGACATTCTGCTACCTCCAGACACAATGATTAAAATACTGCATATTACTTCCAGCTAAGTTAATTTTCTTAAATTGAAAACTCCAAAGTAAAAGAAGCTTCATTAAAAAATTTTGTGAAGTGCAGTTGTTCCTACCTATCCTGAGATTTGAATAGAAGTCACATATGGTTGGTTACAGCAGACTTAATATTCCCTCAAAGATTCTACACAAGTCAAGTGTCTCTTGGCATCAACACTGATTTACTTGGATTTTTTTTTTTATTTTACTCTTTTTTTTAAAAAATGTCTTTCCTCCATTCCTATCTCATAACTGAAATACTCTGATATGAAGGAATTCCTTAGATATAATTACCTGAGAGAAGAAAAGTGATTTTAGTTCCTAATGTATAGGTACAGATTATTTACTGAGTTGAAACACCAGAACTTGTATCACCAGATGAGATACATGGCTCCTCACAAATTATGCTTTGGAATTTTGATCAGTAGAAATCATACATTTCATTCTTTCATTCTGTTCACATTCAAATAAGGCATTTAGCAATCAAATATTTAACTGAACAAAATTCTAGCATGCTTTTTTCTTTTATAGGAACATTTTTAGGTGGCATTCAGAGTATTCAGGTGGCTTGTCGCTTTTCCAAAACATGATACTATTGTATGACTACTAAAAGGTAAACCCTGAATAACACAGTGTACTTGAATTAGTTTTTACAATTATCTCCAGAAGAGAAGGTTAAAAATTCAGGGAAGTGCTCCAAGGACAAGCACTGCCCTAGCATGTTTTACACTATTGACTGATGACATAAGACTCCTACGAGAAGAAGAAAAGAGAATATAAAATTAACATCTTCTTTTAGAGAAAATCACATTTTTGACCATAGAGGTTTTATGAAAAATAACTTGAAGCTCAATTCAGAAAAATGCATAAGGCTTTCAGCACCCAGTCTGTATCTGTGCAGGACTGAACTCCAGCAAAGCAATGCTGCCCTGTAGCACAGCACAAAATAAACCCAATAAAGACAGATTACAAGGAGATCAAAGTAGCAAGACATCCTTGCTTTACTTTTTTTTCGTGGGATACTTCTCCATACCTGGTGTTTCTTTTGTGTCCATGTTTTAAAATCCGTGGCCAGTCTTCGCGAACGAAGATCTGGGAAAGGTCTTTTTACCTTTCAAGCCTGTGCAATGGATTTTTTAGGTGAGACGAGCTCCATCTACCCGGGGGACCCTGAAGCAGGACCGAGAATTGAACCTGCGACCTTGGCGCTGAGAGCGCAGTGTCTTAACCGCTAGGCCACCAGGGGTCCCCATGTTTTAAAATAGTCATTTAACATTTACACCTGAATTAGTTCCAGTTATAAACACCCCCTCTTTTAATACACCCAGCTAGGTTTAGGATGTTAACAGCTCACAGTATCTTTTTTGTTAAGAACTTCAGGATTTAAAGTGATAAATTATTAATTAGCCTTTCAAGTTACGTAGGGTTTCTGAAATATAATAATGAAAATAAGCAAATATAGATTAAGCAGGTCTCTGAAGATCTTCTGTCCTTCCAAAATAGTAGTCTATCCTTATACAGTAGCACCCCTTGGCTCTTCAGAACAGTTACTCAGTAAACAGCTCTTAAATTCTGACTGAGAAAGTCAACCAGCAGAGACAAGCAGCTGGTTTGCTTCCTCTCTATACCTCTTAATCTCTCTATGGAAATTTCAACCGTAAGTGAAAATCTCAACTCTTCACAGTAGTGGCTTTTCTGACACAAGCACATGCCCAAATTGGAGTGGTCAGTGAGCCCTCTGGGTCTGCCCAGAGAACAGAAACCAGAATGTTTTTTCAGTCTTGAACTAAGTTAAAATTAAATATACAGTTTTTTCAGCTCACTCCTAACAGCTGACCTTCTCAAGACAGTGAAGCATTCTCCTCTTCCAAGTTCAAGATCAGCCAAACCCTCACCTCCCTCCAGCAGCGATAACTGCATGTGACTGCAAGAGTATCTAGAAAAGAATGACCCCCTGACAAAGTTTGCTAGCTGAGGTGCTGGAGCAGTGTGTCTGCCTTCCTACAGTTCTCTTTCGGCTCTCTGTGGCCACACAATTCACTGTGGCCTAAGAAAGATCCCAATCACCTCTTTGTAGTTCATGAACCCTGTTACACTACGCCTTCTCTGACAGTCAGATTTCCACCTTTTTCACCTGGAAGACTTGCACTGTGAATTAAAATGTGACTCTTTTTCTTCCAGGAAAAGAGAAAAGGAAACCAGAACTAATCTTCCCCTAGGTCCTTCCCTTCCCCCCTCCCCCCCCAGTTTATGTGGCACAGACCAGCCTGCAATAATCAAACCAGAGCCATTTAGTGTATAGTCTAGTCTTGCTGTGACTAATAGGATGATTGGTTGTATAGCTTCTTTATGGTTGTTCATTATATCACCCTTACATAAAGTAATTTAATTTCAGTGGGATAATTAGGGTATTTCTAATCTAACTGATAGTCTGAATGAAATGAGATTCTCAGAGGGAGATTTGTGTACCAGGAGATTGGTGACCTCCGGCCCCAATTTTCACACAATGTATTAAGCTGACAGCCTTACTTCCAAGCCCTGCTGCACTGGCTCTTCACCACTTGTGCAGATCTATGTGCTACAGACAGCAACTCTGAATGAGGCTCTTCCATCCAAAATCCCATTATTAAAGGAAGGTGTAATATTTTATTTGAATTACAGAAGAATAATCCAGGCCATCATTCACTAGGTGGAAATGCAGCACTACTATTAATCTGCCATGCAAAGCATGCAACTAAATTCTTGATTTTAGACTGAGCCTTACAAGGCAACATCCAATATATACTATGTTCACTTGATCAACATGTATACTTTTGTCAGTATTTAAAAGAAAATCCTCCCCATCCTGTTTTCTGAAAACATAAGCCAAAGTTGAAGAAAGCATCTTCTGTGCCACTGGCAAACTGAATTATTTGGTATTTACAAACCAAAAACCCAAGTTTCTCTACTTTTTGCTGAAACCTGTAGCTGTCAAGCAGACCAGACTACCTGGCTGGTTAAAGCCAAGGTCCTCCGTGTCTTCACTGACTCTTACACCACAGCACAGCTCCTTCTGTCTCTCTTTGTTCTCTGAAAGCTGACATATTCCTTCCCCACACCTGTACAATTCTGTCCTGTCTCAGACCAATCTGACTCTCTGAGTGCAGCAAAAGCCTCTTTCCTTCAGTTCAGCAGGGACTGAATCTCTCTACTGTAGCTGAAACCTTCCTCACCATTCCTGCAGTGTTGTCCCTGCGGTTGTACATTCCTCTGCTGATCCTCGTCTTTTCAAAGGATGATACCCTAAAACACCAGAAGCCTTCACCCACAGATCTTTGAAATTATTTCCTGGTGATTAGTAAACCTCTTCAACCTCAACAGCTTAGCCTTTAATCCTAAGAGCTAATAGAAATAGAAAAGGCCTCACAAACTGAGGGGAACGCTTTGCTCTGTCATATAATTTGTTTTCAGTGCTCCAATATTTGATTTAAAGACAGCAAATAAGTTATATGAGCTTTCAGGCTTCTTTGCCCCAGGCTAACATAAACAGCTCAAGCAAGGGACTGAAGATATTGCTCAAAGCCTTTCTTTTCCAGACACATTGAAATCACATTAACTTCAAAAGCATCACAATTTCACCTACTGCTCTATAGTTACACACAAATAATCAATACATAGTGTAAAATATATATATATAGTATCTATCAAATATATATATTGTGTGTCTGTATATGCCCATTTAGCATGTATATATATTTGTATATGTATACACACAAACCTACTGATTTTTTTTTCCTATTTCAGCATAACAAAGCATAATTTAATCAAAACATGTACGCTTATTTTATAAAAAAATAAACACTCAAAATTTATACTTGAGCATGGAGGAAAATATATAATTTATAGTATTTTTACCTCAACACTTAAAACAATAGAGTTCATACAGTGGAAATTATTTTTAAGAAATTATTCTGCAATTAGCACCTTTTAAAGACAGTTGTCACTTTTAAATAGCAAAACCCAATGAACTGCCACATATTATAGCTAAATAAAGCCCTTTAAAGAACAGCTACTTGAAAAATCAATGTGAGGATCAAGATTCTGTGTACATCCATAATTTAAACCCATTGCTAGGGGGGATAAATTCAGCATGAGAGCCCACCTCTATCTTTATTTCATTCAGTCTCTCACATTAGCCTTTTTCAGTAATGGTAATTTGTTTTTGTTTGTTTGTCTGTTTTTGTTTTGGGTTTTGTTTGTTTTTGTTTTTATTATTATTATTATTTTCACAAAGCCTTGCACTTGCAGCTATTTCCTTGGGAATTTGTAGTTAGAAAGTCACTAACCTGTAATATGGTAGTGGCCCTTTTACAAAAGTAGCAGTCTTGTCAAGGCCTATTCAGGCCTATTTAGGAGACTCTGCAGTTCATGGTTCATTGACCTTATCAAACGAAGAAGCCATTATAGTTTAATGGGCCAATATAGAGTCCCCACACAAGAACTAAAGGGTTTATATATTAGAGATGACAAAAGACTGCTTTCTACTTTTTTGCATATCACCAACTTATTTTTAAACAGATTTGCAGAAGAAGACAGTGTCAATCCAGAGTTGTTTTAAAATAATATATTATTTTATAGCATCTTCATCAGTTGGCTGTCTTAAGATTTGACAAAATATTATTCTTGGTCAAAGGAAAGAAAAACTAACCGCTTGCAACACTTGCAAATAATCCTACATTAAGTGATTGCCCAAAACATACAATACTTTCTAAAGTAAATTAATTTTACATTAAATGATGAAAGCTTAGAAGGGAAAACTGAAAGCAATTACACTATTATATTTGTGTGTTTAATAGAATTGACAATGAACAGTACTTGATACTGCTCCGGTTCTGCATCTGCCATCAAGTCAATACAACTCAGTCTTCACTGCTAAAGTATCACTAACTTTCCTTTAGAATCTGATATCCTCATGAAGGGTATATAGACCTAATTTAAGTATTTGATTCTCAAAAAAGTTCAGTGTTAGGGAGTATATTTAATTTGAGCATTTAATGCTAATATACTCAACATGGAAATTGTGTCTGCAGGAAGATGCATGTCTACTCTTTTGCACAGGCTCATCATTTTACATGCACAACAGAAACAACTGCCCTGAAGTTCTAGCAACAAGTTCCTCTCCTCCAGCTGAGAGTCTTTCAGCACAACTCTGCTGCCTTGCTTCTGTTCTGAACCCTTTCAACCCTGTCAGAACTGAATTTCTTATGCTTTTAAGAGAAATAAAAAGATTGAACAACTCTGTGGTGACCTGAAAATCAGGTATTTTTCTAGAAAGATAAGAGATAAGTAAGAGAGGACCATGTTATCTATTTTTATTCACCCAGCCTTCTGCTGGACTGAACCATGTTTTGTGAACAATTCAGACTGGAACCACAAGGAAACTCTGAGCTGGAAAAAGGAAAGCACAGTTATTCAAACATTTGGCTAAAAAAGCACATCTTGAAACCTGGGTACTCCTACAGCCCCTGTATACAAGTTCAAAAAAGTTGCTCAGTTCCCTCCTAAAAGCTGAAGGTGCTCAGCAGCTCTCAAATGATGTTTCACTGCCTCACTGGAGCTTGTCCCTTGTCCCTGAAAAGGCACACAAAGCATTTTAAATCAATAGCAGAAAATTACCTTTTTTGTGTAACTGATAAGTTATGCCCTGATATCAAACTGAGAAAGAGCACAAAAAAAGCACCTCTCCTCCCCTTAGAAACAAAACAAAAAAATCCTTATTCTTAGTGCAGTTAATAGAGTGACAAATTGCTATGGTATAGTATAGAGAGTGTCAGGGAAAGAGAAGACACATCTACTTCCACATATTTCAGCAATATTCAAACCATGCCAGCATTAACAATGATACACTTCAATCACAAGGAGCCTTACTAAAGCTCCACTTCAAAAGCTACAACTGCTATGAAGGCATTACTGTAAAATTGTTTTATTTCTTACCCATTATATTACTGCCACCTAATAAAAATACTTCAATTGTTTCAGGAAAATTTTTGAACTAGCATCACTGTCAGCACTGTTTGGAGGTGGGAGACAAACAGAAGGGAAGGGAAAAATAAAAAAAGCCAGCAGAATTTTAGACAAAAATCACCCTTACATAAATTTTATTAATCAAGTAATTTACTGAAAATTTTACTTTAGCATTCTACCCTTTTTTCCCCACTGAATTTTATTTAGATGAAGGATTTGTACCTTGCCCTTAAACACTGTACAATATTAAAGTACTCTATAAAATTACTCCAGCATTGCTCTGAACAAGATATCCAAAGAGAACTGCAAATCATAAAATTCTTAGTGTAATTTGGTCAGTGCTGAAAGCACTCAAGGTTCTCCAGGAAGAGGTTATCTCTATAGGTGTGTTATATAAAATTCATTAACTAAGTAGTAATTCACTAACTACATAGTAAACTTTGTCACCACATTTCAGCACAACCCATGTAACTAAATTACAGTAATTATCCAGCATTGTAATGAAAGCAGAAGTTTAAAAAAATAGACAAATATACAGTCCACTACAAAATTCATACATCATTCACACTTTGTGCTGCGTCATGGCCTTGCTGTTTTTTCCTGGGAACAGTAATTGTTTACCTCGTTTCAGCGGTTTCATCCGTTGTCTCCAGTGATTATTGGAATCACATTTCTAGGGTAAACAAGGTGAAAAAAACCCTCTTTCCGATTATCCCGTTTTCTGTCAGGAAGGTTTGAAGCAAAGCAGGCCTCCCAATAAGTTTTCTAATCCAGATAAGCAGGGCTAAGATATCTGACAGCTGTTTCACGCTCTTCATCATCATCTGAAACAATCAGTACGCATTAGAGAGTACTTTTCCCTTTACAAAGGTGATAATTAGATAACAAGCTGAGATTAAAGTAATTACAGTTAGACAGCTGGCAAGGCAGCACAGTCATGTTGAAATATTGTTGATACTTCAGCATCTGGTTCTAATAACAGCACAGGCTAAAAGATTTTACATTAATTACAGAACGTAATTTAATATAAACATATTTAATTACAATTGATGAGCGATAAGCTGTTCAAGAATGACTTAACCCCTTACATATGTCAAAATGATTGGAATTTCATAGATATCTTTCTACTTTAGGAGCAAGCTGGAGTCAGCATGAAAGGTTAGAAATCTTCATTTTTAAGAAAGGGCTCTAACTGGAAAGGTGAATTATTGATATATTATTTAAATCTAATTTAAAAACATGTTTAAACTGACAGCACACTACAGAATTCAAGACTGGCTCCAGTAAGACATTTAGGCAGAATTGCAGCTAAGCCCAAAATTACTATCTCAAAAGTTCCATAGCCATTGCCACCCAACCCTGAGGCATCTACAGCTCCCTGGTGCCTGTATTGTTTTCCCAAGGATGCTCTTTGATCTTATCAAAGCCAGGCAACATGGAGGCTCTGCTCCTTCCTAAGCCATTTTGGATCCAGATGCAAGGCCTGCCCTAAGAGTGCAATGAATGTAAGAGCCCTCCTGTGTATTTTGAAAAAGTCACTGGACGAGACACCAAACCATTCTAGTAGTGAAGCTGGTCAACACTCAGAGGTACTGAACCTAAGCATGAACTTTCTGCATCACACTCACTCTTGTACTCCTCTGATCTGGTCAGCATTGTAATTTCCTGTACATACCCAGAGAAAACTATTTTGGGCAGGGAAGGTCCCAGCAAGGTCACTACTGCTTATGAAATTGCAGCAGTGGCAAAGTACGGCAGAAATGAGACAGGCTAATTCCTCTGACAAATAGGAAAAAAATGAAGCCTGATGACTTGGGAATGCATTTCACTCACCAGTTGTGTAAGGATCCCAGGGATCCCTTGGTCTGTTCAGCCTGGAGGAGAGGAGACTGAGGGGAGACCTCATTGTGGTCTTCAACAACCTTGTGAGGGGAAGAGGAGGGGCAGGTACTGATTTCTTCACTCTCATGACCAGTGATAGGACTCGAGGAAACAGATGGAGCTGTGTCAGGGGAGGTTTAGGTTGGATATCAGGAAAAGAGTGGTTGAACACTGGAACAGGCTCCCCAGGGCAGTGGTCACAGCACCAAGCCTGACAGCATTCAAGAAGCTTTTGGACAAGGCTCTCAGGCACATGATGTGACTCCTGGGGTGTCCTGTGCAGGGCCAGGAGTTGGACTCAATGATCCTCATGAATGACTTCCCATTCAGCATATTCTATGATTCTATGATCATGGTCTGGCCATGCATGTGTATAAAAAGAGCCTTTGGGCTCCTGCCTGACAGTCAAAGTCAGCAAACTCTTTGTTCCTTAGTTTTGTCTCTCCTCACAGGAATATTTTCATGTTTGCATCCAAAAAAGCCAAAGCTTCGCATCTGACTGATACCGACCCATTTAAAAATAAAAACCTTCTGACATCTGGGACTTTTTCATGTGAAAAGATCAAAAAAATCCCAACAAACTAGACAAGAGATGGCATGCAATACAAGTAAGAAAAATTGATAAATGTGTGCTAATCATGATACAGAAACCCATTAAGGTACATATTAAGCCAAACATGTATTAGCATTGGGTTTCATAAAGAAATAAAGTCAGAAAATTGAAATTAAGATGAGCTTAAAAGACAGCATATATTCTCCAACATAATTTGGCTCTTGTTTTTCTGAAAATGTAACTTCCTCCCCCCCATCTTCAAACAGGCAAGAAAGAAATCGTCCTACTGCTTTAGGAAAGAATTGTGTGTCTCTTACAGGTACTAGGTCAGCAGAGGAAATAAACACCTTTTGGAAATTGATGAGCACTTTCAGTTTTTATTTAAAAGCTTCTATACAAATCTAGTCCTTTCTTTCAAGTAGGCTCAGCTAATGATAATGGATTTCTTCAAAATAATTCGTGTCAATCTATTTGCTCCAAACTTCTTTAGGAAGATAATATAACATAATATCTTACAGTCCCCTGGGTAAAGATGTATAGAAAAACAGCAACAGTTATCTGTTCTGTAAAACAAACCGTTGATGAGATGCTCAAAATAACAAGCCCTTTGGAAAGATCAGACTAAGAACTGAGTAGGCTGCAATATAATTAATTCAAGAGAAATCATTAAGAGCCTAATTTTCTCCACACCTCTTTCCTTATTTTCTAACCATTCTTTTTAAACTTCTGGACAAATGAGTCATTCCACAGATATAGCCAAATGAAGCACAGTGAGTGCTATTTACTTGTATTCCTGTAGTCAATTATTTTCCATTATTTTTATTCTCTTATGAATCTAACAGTCTCTTTCCAATTTTCACAATTTTAATCTGTCCAGCAGATTTTTTCCTATCACAACCATTGTTTTTCGATGTTTCTGCCAAAAAGTCTCTAGATTTTTGTCCTTGTCTGGGATTCAGCACTGTCAGTGATGTCAACAGAACTGACAGTAACTTATTATTTCATCAACACAATGCATTGAATCATTTTCTTTGCAAGGTCTTCTTTCAGCCCTACAAAGAAAAGTTCTGAAATAATTTTATACATTTTAAGCTTACATGAGCTAAAATTAATCCCAAGTAAACCAGAATATCATTGGTGGAAAGCAATTTAGTAAAGGACAAATATTAAGTGATTAGTTTATTATGTCTTCAAGGTTTCCATTCGTAAGATTTTAAACTGAGCAGTAACAAAAAACCCAGTATGTGTCAAAAGTGATTTCAAGATAACACTTCCACAGAAAGATTAAATGTGGTCTGAACAAACTGACAGCTTTGAACAAATTTTGATGAACTGCTTTCACTTACCCTCAGTTTCTTGCCATTATGTCAATTTTGACGTTGTGTTAAATCTGGAAGGTCAAAATTACCCAATTATGCTGTTGGAGTTACAGCTTCTCCAACTGTCTACTTGCTCTTCTGAACTACAGACAGTCAAAACCAAAACCAAATTCTACTTTAAACATAGAGGAAACAACATATCTTATTGGTACACAGCAAGGACTTGACTTCATTACTGTGTGCAAATGCACCAGCTATTTCCCAGACAACTGATAATTTGTACATAGCTTGCACAGCCAGCTTCTCTCAGCAAGGGTATATCTTTAGCCTGAAGTGACTGATGCAGAATATACAGTAATTTCCCTCAGATTTTCTGATGAATTTTCACTCAGAAAATAATGTAACCTCATTCTTCACATTGATTCCTATAGCAAGTAGAAACTCTGACACTGTGCTAAAAAAGAAGGGTTATAAGGCCTGATGCATTATTCCATTTCAGCATTGTCTCTCATCATTTAGAACCACTGTGGCCTTGCCCCTAACCTCAGGACAGACAGCAAAGATGCTGAAATAACAGAGAGAAGTTACAGCAAACTTTGGCTTGTGAAGGGAGATGGGCATTAACCTGGGCAGGAGGAGGAAGAAGAGGTGGTGGGGAGGGAAAGGAAAAAAGACAGCTTTATGTCTTTCAATCCTGGCTGTCAGTCTCCTGAGAAAAAAACCACAGGTTACCTTTTCAAAAGAGGTTCAGGTCAAGAGAATGTTATTTTAATTCCATATTTTGGGACTTTACATTTATTAGCTAAAAATTAAAAAAAAAAAAGTAGTAAAAAAAAATCAATTTCCAAGTCAAGATCACTCTCATTAGTTCATCTAAGGCCCCAACCCTGCACCTCAGCACAGAGAGGCCTCTGAGGATGAAAGTATCTGTACTATACTATTACAAATTGTGCTGTGCAGAGTCACTAAGGTTCTTCAGCACACTTGGCTTTTTAAACACAAATATATATACCGAGCAATTGGGTGTGCAGTGGTGTTTCATGGTAGATGATCACACTTTGGTAAAGGATGACACATGAAAATAATCTCCATATTACCTAGGTTTTACTTCCTGGACAGTTTAATACTCACACATAATAAAGAGAAACAATATTAAATCAACACATTTAGCTTTGCTATACCCCCTACCTTATAAAATTTAAAAAAGTGTGATGGTTTAGGCCTAGGCCTTCCTGGTAACTAGTTGTAGCTAAGGAAATGCCCATCTCCCAGTATTCCACACCATTTTTACGTAAATCAAGGTATAAATAAGGTGGAGA